>VDFB02356872.1:101856-369810 GCA_007258455.2 Sequoia sempervirens
TGAGATGGATGAGATTCCATTCTTTATGTCTCTTGGACAGCTTGGGCATCTTTCTTACCAATAGTGAACTTAATCCTTGGACCTCTTCGTGAAGAAGTGGGAATGGCCACTGATTTGTTTTTGTCGCGGAGTTCTTGCTGTTGGCGTGCTTCTGCCTCAGACTCTTCACCTTCTGAGTCTGTCCTGAAACTTTTCATTGTATGACCATGTTTGTGTAACCATTCTTCTGTGTTGGCTAGGATTGGTCTCAGCCTTTCTCTCATGCTGGTGACCTCTTTTCTAGACCACTGTATTGCAGGCAACGACCTCTTAGCAACGCCTTGCTCATCATAGACAGCGTTCATGATATCACCTGGATCCTCAAAATCCTCTGGTAGGTCAGCGATACCAAGATCTCTGATTTGTTGAACTGTCAATCTGCAATAGTCCATTTTGGGAATGGCTTCTTCATCTCTGCAATCCGCCCAGATGTCTTCAAAACGGTACCTGTGTTGGTGACCTTTTTGCAACTTCTTTCTGACATCTCGGTAGTAAAAATCAAACCTATACCTGTAGGTTTTGATGGTCATGATCTGCATCTCAGCATAGACAGACTTAGCCTTTTGTGCAGTTTGATAGTATATCTGCCGATGGTCAGTGGGAATTTGAATCCATGATTGTGGTTGCTTCTTCGTTCTTTTCAGATCGACATCACCGTCGCGATGTTTCATGAGAACCCACTTATCCTAAGGGATAACGTGGGTAGCATGTAGGGACAACCGGGTGTAACAACCTACTCTCAAGTAAGTAAACGCGGGGAATTGGAGGTAATACATCCAACTTCATTTCTACCAATCTTATACTTCCACGTATTAATTCTTCTTTCCAAAGCCGGATCAAAGTTGAAGAGTAAGGGTGCATGAAAGCATCAAAGGGACCCATCCGAAATGATGGAAAGCCTCCTTTAGCTCTAACCGATAGAAATATATCCGTACATGTGCACCATCATTCGATTCCTCTTTGTATAGACCTGGAATTGTCTTCATCACACCGCCGCGATACCGTAAGAAGTCATGTGAACTTCAATGTAGAGGAGCATTGATCAACTGTTCGTGCAACTCATCACTGATTTGTTTACCCCAGTCAATATGCACCTTCTGCCTCCTTATGATCCTGATGTACTCATACATCCAATCGTGAAAGGTGGATGATTCCGGCAAACCTTTCACTCTGCTCAGAAACGTGATCATATCCTTGACGTCATCTTTGAAGTCACTTCTCAGGAGTCCTTTCGGCCATCTAGAAACATACGATCTAGGCTTTTTGAGCCATTGAGTATTTATCAACTGTTTGGCTTTATTGGGATCAGCATCGAAAATCTCCTGTGCTTTTGATATAGAAATGTCAATATATTTGTCCATGTGAGGAACCTTGAAGACAATGTCAAAGAAATCAGGGTCGAGTCTTAGAATCTCGTGCCCGGAAGAGTCGATCACACTTCTGCTTTCTTAGATGTAGTGAGACGCAACTTGAAGAACAAACTCAGTATTGTGCGCAGCTGTGGGGAACATCGCCACCAATTGGAGATTACTGTGTACGATTGCCCTCATTGAATCAGGGAGAGGCTTCGTCTCTGTCAACTTTGCGAAGTCAACCAAGTCTTGATGGCCAACTTCTGTATCCTTTATTTCTTCAACTTTGGAAAGCACCATAGTTGGCGGATAGACGCCTTGATATTTGTACTTCATCTTGCTTTTTGCTTTCGAAGAAGAAGGAGGCTTCGTAGCAGTCATCAAAAGAAACTGGAACACTAAGCACTCTTGACTTGACGATCTCTGAGAATAGACTGCAATCCGTCTAGCCAGAACAAACAATAATTGTTAGGGAACATGGGAAAGCGTGAAATGAGCACGAGGGTGGAAAAGCATGGAGCGGATTGTGAGGCACGCAAAACGATGCACGAATGCAGAAAAATGAGGCTCTGGAGTGCACTGGTCAAAAATGAAGTTCGTTTGGAAGAAATTGGAAAAAGTCAGAAAAAAGTGTAAGGGCGCTAAAATTCAGCACCCTTACATTCTGAGAAAATTGCTTTTAGTGTAAGGGCGCTAAATTTTAGCGCCCTTACACTTTCCAGTGTTAGGCAATTTTTGTGGTATCTTCAAAATGTCATGGCACGGAAATTTAGCGCTTTTGTAATTCTGGCAATTTTGAAGATGTAAATGCAGGGAGGAATGGCGAAGGCGCTTTGAGCTTTGCAGATGCAATGTTTGTAACAATGAAAACTTTTGAAGTTGTCTCCATTCCATGTATATGCGTTCAAGGGTTTCACAAGAAATCTTTTCTTTTGTGAGATTGCAAAGTTTGCTTCAAAGCATATGAAAAGAATGGCATGAAAAATGCACTGAGAATAACGTTGGAGAGATACGAGTTTGTGAGGAGAAATGGACAAAACATGGAACACAGAAATGGCGTCATCTTTGAGGGAAGAAAGAAACGCATAGAGAGAAAAGGGAAAACAAAAAGAAGAATGCATAGGGTTAGCAAAGACTTGTCATTATTCTTGTAATGAAAGCAAACAATGAAAGGCAAACGCGAAGATGAAAACACGAAGGAAGAGAAAGACGTATCCAAAACAATGAAGGAGGATCCCATTGTGTAAAGAGAAGAAAAACACGAATGGAGGACGCGAATGGAAAGAACAAAAACGAATGAAAAGAAAGACGTGAATGTAAAGAACAAAAACATGTATGCTAATAATGAACATATACAAATGAAAAGATGAAGCTAAATGGAAAACCTTACCAGGGCAAAACGCGAATCTTGCCGAAGAGGTGAATGGCAAAAATCCTCAAAACGCGAATTTGCAGTTTAAGTGTAATTCGCCCAGCAAGAGAGACAAGAGGATAAAATGAAAAGCAAACAATAAAATGGAGAACTCATTCACTTAATTGCAAATGAAAATTAAAAACCTAACTCAAGTCGTGCAATAAATTTAGGCACGAAAAGTGGCACGATTGACGAAAAACGCAAAAACGTGAAGAAACGTGCCAGAGGCATAAAAAAAAGTTTAAGTGTCGAAAGAAAATGTAATGGCGCTAAAATTTAGCGCCCTTACATTTTTTGGAAATTCACTGCATGTAGGGGCGCTAAAATTTAGCACCCTTACATTTCTAGACTTAGTCAAATTTTTGGAATTTCCCTGCAGGAGCGCACTTTTTCAGTGCTACTGCATCTTTCGCAATTTGCAAAGTACGAACAATGAAACATCGCGAAAGATCTCGTTTCGAAGGTCTTTGCGAGGTGAACAAGGGGGAATGCTCGAATTGACTATTCGAGACTTGGGAACGCATTTTGAGGTGGCTTGAAAATCACTCCATTATGCGTACTTGAACTTCACGAATCCTAGGAAACAGACAAGTTTCGTAGGGGGGTTATCCATGGAACGAGCGCTGCTAGATTCCTTGATAACATGTTCAACATATCCATGATTCACATGTATCAAAACATCCACAATACATTAGATATATCTTGAATAGATAAACATCTTTCAATGTCTATCACTATTTCATGAACACAATTAATTTGGATTGAAAAAATAGAAAACCACGACCAAAATATCAAAATCCAATTAGGAAATTGCAAGAATATACCTCAAACTCCATATCAATATTGAAGATACTACAACAAAATACCATTTCCAATTGGGAAAATTCAAAACCAAGAATAAAATATCAATTGCAAATGAGAAAATTGCAAAAAATAGCACAAACTTCATTTCAACAGTTCCAAATACACGTCTTTAACAAAAGTCTTATCTGTTCAAGATATGCATGATGCACATGCATAAAAAAATCTAGAGTACATCAGACATGTCTTGAATAGATAGACATCTTTCAATATCTATCATTGTTTCATGAACACATAATTAATTTGGATTGAAAAAATACAAAACCACAATCGAAATATCACAAGCCAATGAGGAAATTGCAAAACACATAGATTAACCCATAAAAACACTCATCAATAAGGAACAACATAGATTAAACCATTGCAGAAATGTAAAAAATTGTGAAATCTCTGTGTAAAAGATATAGGAACTTACAAATGCCTTTTTTTTCGCTTACAATACCATCGATATAAGCCCTCTCAACACACAGATTTCACCCTCAATAAACAATATGAGCAAATGAAGAAATTGCTCAACAAACTTAAAACTTGACACCATAAGCCATTAATGATGCCTGCACTTCTGTCTATTCACAATAAATGAAAATGTGCTAATAGTAAATGCACAATATCCTCACTCAAACGCCACGTGTCAACAAAAACATTGGGCCCAAAGACATGACTATATCAAAGAACATTACAAAGTCATGAAATATTTCCGATAAAAAAAACATTAGGAATTCGTTAAACTAATTTGAAAAATCAAATTGATTAAAAATAAATAAAACCACGAGGAAAATTGTGACAATCAATGACAAAATTGCAAAGAAAATCTGAAAATTGCTTTTCAATAAAATAATTCTGGAAACATTAGTAGGTTGGAAATAAAACATTGCCCGCATGACTCCCGATGAAGCAACTAATAGGCATGAGCACGGTGATCTATATATACTTATACATATATATACATAAATATATGTATCTATATATACTTATATATGTATATATACATTCATATATATATACATGTAGACATGCAAAATTAACATTATGCACTTAGTTCATATTCATCCGCTCATTAAATTAATCAAACTCAGCAAATCCATTCATCAGGTAAATTAAACTCATTAATTTCATTCCTAAGGTTATTCATTTAAATTAAATAAATCAAACATCAACCTTTTAATTAAATAAACCAAACTTTATTTAATTGAAATCTCAAAATGTATATTCCATCCCTTTTTTATTTAAATAAATCCAAATATTCAAGTCAAAGGGGTCAAAATCACCTAATCATCACCTAAGCTAATCTAATCCTAATTAACCTAATCTAACCACCCATCACATCCTCTAGCTTTTCCCACTTGCACCAATAAATCATTTTAATCCATTTATAAATTCATCATTTTCTTTCAACTTGGCATAAAAATGGAATATTCCCTCAAGTTTGAAAATGAAGACAAGTTGACTTGTCCCTTCCAACATTGCAATAACTTCTCTATTTCATGTCCCCCACTCAACATTTATTTCACAAATTCAAATTTGAATCTCCCCCTCTAGGGCACATTGGCCAAAACTTGCACATTCCTCAACCTATGGCAAGTTGACAAGTGGCCTCATCTCATTGGCTTGTTTTTAGTCCCACATCCTCCATGTTTGGCATTCTTATATCATTCTATTCTATAAATAAGGATCAACTCCATTGGTTTAATCCTCCACAATCTCATGCAAAGTCACTCTCTTCAAGTGAGAACTGATTTTGCCCACCTCATATCATCTTCAAATCAGTTTCATATCAACATATCATGGAGTTTAGCAAGGATTGGGAAAGGGAATCATTCCATAGAAGCACCAATCCAATATGAGATAAATTTTTGATCATGTTTTCATATGCTTACAATTAGCTATTTTTGTTCCATTTAGTTTTGCATATTTTAACATGGTTAAGTATTTCATAGGGATGTTTAATCTAATGTGTTTTAAATAACTAGCATAATGATATTATGTTAAGATTTTTAACCATTTGCAGATTTGGCATCCACAATACATATATATGTATACATACATATAATGTGTATGTATACATGTAGATCTCTCTCTCTATATATATATATATCTATATACATATATATATGTGTGTGTGTGTGTGTGTATACATACATATATAGATACATATATACATACATATCTACATAGCATATTAACCAATGTAGACATGAACCTATGATTTTGTTTCAATAGACTAAAGTGCACTGAGCATCCATGCATGGCAGAGCAAACATTAACTGCATTGTTAATGATGGCTAACACAGAAGTTTGCATTAATGAATTATGATGTTAAGTCTTTAACTGAACAACAAAAATTAACTCATAAAAGCACTCAATGATAGAAAACAACATATACAAAAGCTTAAAAAACTCTTCTTTTTTGGTTCAAACATAGTAGCTATAGACCCTCTCAAGAGACAAAGGTTTTACCCTAATTCAATGTTCTGAGGAAATGAATAAATACACAGAAAAGAGATTGGTTGCATTGTTAATGATGGTCAACAAAGAACCTGTCATTTATGAATTATGGTGTTAAGTCTTTAATTGAAAAAAATATGAAATGACAGTGTAAAACATATATGAACTTCCAAACACATCTTTTTTGACACATTGTTTGATGAGGGTCAAATCTGCATCTCTTGATAGCCTTAAAACTTGACACCACAATCCATTAATCAATGAAAATTAGGGAGCAACAAATGCTAAATGTCCTTGCTAAAATTCCATGCATCAACAAAAACATTCGGTGCAAAGACACGACTATATCAAAGAACATTACAAAGCCATGAAATATTTCCAATACAAACAAAACATTGCCAATTGATGAAATGATTTATAACTGAGACATTTCACACCTATTTAGACCTAATTTTCATTTCCATTTAATAGATTGAAGTGCAGTCAACATGCATGTATGTAGACAAAAGATTAGTTCCATTCTTAATCGTGGCTAGCAAAGAACTCAACATTAATGAATTATGGTGTTAAGTTTTTAAATCCACAAGAGAGACTAACCCATAAAAGCACTCAAAGATAGCCAACAATAGACATCAACCCATAAAATGCAGATAACAACAAACAATAGACATTAACCCATAAAATGTATAGATGTAAAAAAATATAAAAATGACATTGTACAAGATACGGTTTGCACTTATTTAGACCTAATTTTCATTTCCATTTCCATTTCCATTTAATACATTGTAATGCAAGTGGAATGCATGCATGCAAAGAAAATATTAGTTCTATTCTTAATCGTGGCCAATAAAGAAGTTGACATTAATTAATTATAGTGTTAAGTCTTTAACTTGACAAGAGAGACTAAGCATAAAAAGCATTGAAAGATACACAAGAATAGACACTAACCCATAAAATGCAGAGAAGAACAAACACTGGTCATTAACGTATAAAATGAAAAGTTGTAAAAAACTATAAAATGACACTGTAAAAGATATAAGAACTTACAAATGCCTCATTTTCCGCTTCCAATACAATAGACATAAACCCTCTCAGTAGACACAAATTTCACCCTCATCAAACAATCACAACAAATGCATAAACAATGCAAATAATCCTTTGCTCGACAAGCTTAAAGCTTCACACCATAAGTCATTAACAATGCATGCACTTCAGTTATACCAAGACATTTTCCACTTATTTAGACCTAATTTTCATTTTCATTTAATAGATTGAAGTGCAGCTTGCATGCATGCGTGTAGTGAAAGATTAGTTCCATTCTTAATTGTTTCCAATAGAGAAGTCCACACTAATGAATTATGGTGTTAAGTCTTTAACTCAACAACAAAGACTAACCCATAAAAGCACTCAAACATAGGGAAGACCACAAATTAACCCATAAAATGTAGAGAACAACAAACAATAGACATTAATCGATAAAATGCAAAGATGTAAAAAACTATAAAACAACACTGTAAAAGAAATGCCTCATTTTTCGATTCCAATACCATAGACATAAACCCTCTCAAAAGACACTTATTTCATCCCCATCAAACAATCTGAGCAAATGAATAAACAACACAAAAATGACTGTGTGAAAGATATACAAACTTACAGATGCCTCCTTTGTCGCTTCCGACATGATAGATGTAAACCCTCTCAACAGACACAAAGTTTTCCGTCATCAAACAATCTGAGTAAATGAATAAACAATGCAAATAATCCTTTGCCTAATAGAATTAAAACTTCACACCATAAGCCATTAATGACGGCTTCACTTCAGTCTATTCACAATAAATGAAAGTGTGCTAATAGTAAATGCACAATGTCCTCGCTAAAATGCCACATGTCAACATAAACACTGGGTGCGAAGACACGAGTATATCAAAGAACATTACAAAGTCATGAAATATTTTTGATAGCAACAAAACATTAGGAATTTTTAAACTAATTATAAAAATTAAATTAATTAAAAAAACACACAACCATGAGGAAAATGGCAACAACCAATCACAAAATTACAAAGAAAACAACAAAATTTCCTTATAATAAAATAATCCTGGAAACATTAGCATGGCCAGGGAAAAACAACATTCTCTGCACATTTCTTGAGGCCAAAAAAATAAAGTGTTGATAGTAAATGCACAATGTCCTCGCTCAAACACCACACGTCAACAGAAACACTGGGCCCAAAGACACAACTATATCAAAGAACAATACAAAGTCATGAAATATTTCTGATAGCAACAAAACATTAGGAATTCATTAAACTAATTTGAAAAATTAAAGTGATTAAAAAAAACACAAAACCACGAGGAAAATTGTGACAGCCAATGACAAAATTGCAAAGAAAAGCCAAAAATTGCCTTTTTATAAAATAATGCCGAAAACATTAGCAAGCCCAAAATAAAACATTGTCCACACGAATCCCGAGGAAGCAACTAATAGGCGTGAGCACGGTGAAAACATTAGTCTCCCACCTATAAAGGTAGGGACTAACAATAATATTGATTATGGAAATCTAATGTTTTTAAAGGTTACAATGTTTTTGGATTTTATACGTAGAAGTTTTTAACATCGATATTTTAGATCATACTTTCTTATCATTAAAATGAAAAAAAAACTCTCAATGGAAGTTTTAGTTGTGGGAGCTAGTAAAACACTTGACACAAAAATATTTAGGGATAAAGCAATGATTGACATGATGTCTAAAATAATTGTAGATAAAGAATTGAAAAATGGTAAACACTACACAAACATATTTTTTGAAAGTGACATGAAAGGTACAAGTACTTACTTCCATTTGTAGATTAGAAATGTTCTATCATAGACTATGTGCTCAATAATCCAATCATGTAATATCTAGATCTAAAATTATAACATTCTAAGAGATTGTTAAATTATACATGCTCTACTAGGTTTAATCCCAAAGTAGTGAAATTAATCCCCACATATGCAACTTTGATCTTGAATTTGACCTTTTACTATGGCTTTGACTCATTCATCTCTAACATGCAAAAATATGTTTGCCTCTAGCATTTGTACTTGGTGTCATCCAAAACTAATAATTTATTTCCTAGTAGTTTCATCTTAGCCAAGCCCCAAAAATGGGTTTAACAAATTGAACAAGTTTAAAGATAAGTAAATAGTCATAAATAATGCCTAACATATCATTGTCAATGCAAATTTTGATGATAGTTAGTGATCTAATGCTTCAATGATACTCTATTTATGTAATAGATGGATGAATTGGATAAAATAAATAAAAGCATGTCCTATTATACAATCCCTATCATATAAATTTGAATAGTTCACACTCAAATCGACAAATAATTAGTCAGAAGGGGTTGACTTGGACCCCATAAGTACCCTTTTTTACACATACCCATATGGGTCAATAGTTTTGTGTCTAATAATGATTAAACACCCATCCTAATCCAACATAAAAGGTGGCAATTGATTTTGATTTCTAAGAAATCTCTCATAAGTTGAGTTTCCTTAGTCTTCTTTAGCATGCTTTATTTCTATCATTGAATTCTTTGTGTGTGCCATTGATTGACCAAGGTGGCCATATATTGAACCCTAGTTTGGTAGAGTTCAAGGTAGTGTCCAAAAAAATCATTTTTTGGTCTTTTTTTATATTTTTGCCTCATTTATGATGCAAGAGGACTTCCCTCTTGCAAAACAAATCACACTTACAATATTCTCAGCTAATCAATTTCAGAACAATACACTAATTTGCAACAAACAAATAACCAAACACAGGTTTTTTATTAGACATTTTTCTTCAACATAGAATTTACAACAACAAATACACTTGTTTGTTCTCAATCACCTTTCTCAGGGACATTATGTCCTTCCCCTACCTCTTCATATACTCCTCTCTCTACTATACTGCTCCACAACACTCAAACTCCACTTCACTCTTTCCTTAACTTTCTATTCTTCCACACGATTTCCTATTATCCTCTCTTGGAATTAAAATTTATGTCAATATGATTTCATTCTCCCTGACACACCTCTATACATTAATGAATTAGATTTATTAAATGACTTTGTTTAACTCCTTTCTACAATGATAATTCCTTGCTTTCATGGAATGCCTTCTACCCTCCCTCTTTACTCAATGCCTTTGCTCTTATTCTCCTTAATAAGCCTGCATTCTATTACTAGCCGCCTGTTCACTAGTTTTCCTTCAAGCCTCAATATTGATTATTTTAACTTTCTAATGTGAATTCCTTGCACCCATCCATCTTTTCTTTCCCCATATGGCGTCACTTACCCATCTTATGTGCAACCCCTTTCTTTTTATACAAGTCTGAATAGAAATGGATTTCTCAGCTTCACATCTCACTCTTTAAGTGTGGTGCAACCCCTGCCAAAAATTCTCTCTTCCTTATATGCGCATCCCCCCTCTAGATTGATTTTGAATTATGCATTTTTATTTCAAAATGGCACCGCTTCCACTTTATTCAATGTTGGTTGTTTTTTTAATTGATCTCTTCTTTAGCCCTCGAAGGTGAAAAGGCATGAGCAACATAAAACAAATTTGAAAATTATAACTTGGAGACTCTTCATTGCCTCGGTGATCCCGTTCCAACCTATGCTTCCACGTTGTATATGTGTCAACGAGGGAATTGCAAAAACTCATGCTTCAAACCGTGAAGATGGAGATTTATTTTACACTAACCAATTACATTTGCTTAAAACACATATGCTTTCAAGTCTTGTTAAAGTGTAAATTCAAGATGTTTAGGCACTAAAAGCAATGAGAAGAACCAGACATGAACAAAACCAAAATTGAAAGCAAATCAAACAATTTTTTTGGTTAGTGTTGATTGCCTGTTCGCCCGCATGCTCCTGCACTAGACACACCAAGTAGAAAGATTGTGAGCATAGGCTCACAATGGTGGAGTTGATTGATTGAATCACTCTTTCAAGTTGACATCAACCTGTAGCGAACTCCTTTGTTGTGCAAGTGTTCAAAATTAATCCTTCTTTCACTTTTTTTAGCATCATGTTAGAATAGACACCACCATCCTCCAACAACACCGCACCCTCCTCCTTTTCCCCTTCATGGACTCATGTCCACCAAATCTCAACCTCCTTTTCCAAATACTTTCTACACTCCTCTCCTCCTTCGTGGGTTCAAACCCACCTCTAACCATCCACCTCCACCAATACCCTACAACATCCTCAACCAACTCTACACACAACCACACAACATCTGTTACATGCTCTTGTGCTCTATTCATCTCATCTTCTACTACTACATCCAAAAATGAAATAACATCACATAACTGATTTACCTCATCTTCACTCGTGGCTGTGATATCAAATTTTACTAAAACACCTTCCATATTCTCTTCAGTTACAATCTTTTGTTCATCTCTCTTCGCTGCATCAATGAACTTCGTCATCCATTCTTCCTCAATCACCCACAATTGAGAAAACAAATTCGATTCACCTTCGCCTTCAGCTACAAACTCTTCACTGTTCACTTCTATCTTTTCTTCTTCTATTGTCATGCCTTCCTCATGGCACGTCATTGCTATAACTTCTTCATCAATAAGGGTTGCTCTTACTTCTTCGATAGGGGCTACATCTTCCTCTTTCCACATTAGGTTGTTGTCTTAATTCTTCTCATTCCTCTTTACCACTTTATTCTCACTCTTTCCAACACTCTTTTTCACTTTTCCACAAACCATCTTTTCCAACGCTTCACACAATTCATCCTCCACATCATCCCAATACTGCTCCCAAAACTGTATCCACAAGAACCTCTTCACGACCCAACCCATTTTTTTTTTTGCAATCTCACCTCTCTCAATCTATCATCACTTCTCAAGTTTCCTTCGCGACTTCAAGCTCTCACTCTTGCTACTAGGATTCCTCACACACCTACAACAACTCTCATGAGCTTCTTCACTATTGCTTCACACACTTTCTTCTAATGCGAACTGCTTCCTAGTCAGAAATCTATTCACACAACACTCACAGATCTTGGTGGATCCTCTCCACTCTCAGGACTACCCGCTTTGATACCAATTGACACAAGAGGACTTCCCTCTTGCAAAAAAAATCACACTTACAATCTTCTTAGGCAATCAATTTTAGAACAATACACTAATTTGCAACAAACAAATAACCAAACACTCATACATTTTCTTAGACATTTTTCTTCAACATAGATTTTACAACAAATACACTTGTTCATTCTCAATCACCTTTCTCGAGGACATTATGTCCTTCCCCTGCCTCTTCATATACTCCTCTCTCTACTACACTGCTCCACAACACTCAAACTCCACTTCACTCTTTCCTTAACTTTTTGTTCTTCCATGCGACTTCCTATTATCCTCTCTTGGACATTAAAATTTATGTCAATATGATTTCATTCTCCCTGACACAACTCTATACATTCATGACTCAACTTTATTAAACAACTTTGTTTAACTCCTTTCTACGATGATAATTCCTTGCTTTCATGGCATGCCTTCTACTCTCCCTCTTTACTCGATGCCTCTACTCTTATTTTCCTTAATAGGCCTGCATTCTATTACTAGCCGCCTCTTCACTAGTTTTCCTTCAAGCCTCAACATCGATTCTTTTAACTTTCTAATGTGAATTCCTTGCACGTCTGTCCATCTTTTCTTTCCCCATATGGTGCCACTTACCCATCTCATGCACAACGCCTTTCTTTTCATACAAGTCTGAATAGAAATGGATTTCTCAACTTCACATCTGACTCTTTAAGTGTGGTGTGGCCCCTGCCAAGAACTTTCTCCAAGCAAAATTCTCTCTTCCTTATATGCGCCCCCCCTCTAGATTGATTTTGAAATCTGTATTTTTATTTCAAAATGATGTCGCTTCCACTTCATTCAATGTTTTTTATTTTTTTAATCGATCTCTTCTTTAGCCCTTAAAGGTGAAAAGGCATGAGCAACAAAAAATGGATTTCAAAATTATAACTTGGAGACTCTTAATTGCCTTGGTGATCCTATGCTAGCCTATGCTTCCATGTTGCATATGTGTCGACAGGGCAATTGTAAAAACTCATGCTTCAAACCATGAAGTGACAGAGATTGATTTTACACTAACCAATTACATTTGCTTAAAACATATATGCTTTCAAGTCTTGTTAAAGTGTAAATTCAAGAGGTTTAGGCACTAAAAGCAATGAGAGGAACCAAAAACGAACAAAACCAAAATTGAAAGCAAATCAAACAATGTTTTTGGTTGGTGTCGATTGCTTTTCCGCCCACGTGCTCTTGCACCAATTTCTCTAACTAGGTTGAAAGTTCCACTTTCAACAACCAATGGTTTCATCATTGTCACATCAATCTCACAACTACCATAGTGGTTTTTCCTATGACTTGGTGGTCTTTTAACTACTACAATGGTTTCAAAATTATTTATTTGTTGAAAATGGTGGTTTTTCTTGTTTGGCTAAAATTAAGTTTTAGCATCACAATGTATGTTTTTTATTTAATTTTCTCCCATCAATGTTTGGTCTTCCTACTATGAGCATATATTTTACCATCTTGCCATTCCCTTTTCTCTATACTCATGCTTTGGCAACTAAGAAAGGGATTGATCATCCATTTCAATCCATCCTTTCTTCATTTGTAGGAAATATTTCAATTCAAGAAAGCAAACAAGAATTTACTCCTCATCCTTCATAGCCAAGTTTATGCATTATAATTCTTTACACTTAGATTGTAATTAGTTATTTAAAATTATTTCCCTTTGTCAATATTTGATCAATTTATTTTTTCTTATTTGCATACCAATAACCTCTCCTTTACATTATAGAAATATATCCTCAATATTTTCCTTTTTCTTACTCCATTCCCCCTTTTTTATGAATCATCATGATCATATTTTCATCATCAAATTATAAAGATGGTGTTTTTTCTCCTAAGGGCATCTACATCAATATGAGGCATCTCAAATTCTCTTTCAAACTTGATCTTGATCTCCAACACCTTATTGACAAACCAAGACTATAGTTGTTTTTTACAATTTATAGATGGTAGTATCCTCACTAATTAGTTATTTTGGATTTAAAAAATTTAGCATAGATTTTGCTAATAATTAACTAGTGTCAGTTAGCTTGTTAGATAGATTTGTGTTTAATCATTTTCTTATACTAGTTTGTGCTCTTTTCCTTTTTGTAAACTTACACATTTCAATAAGCATCAAACAAAAATCAACATCAAACATTCCCAAAACAACCAATCCGTAAATTTTTTTGTCCAAACATAAAAAGAAAATCAACACAAACAAGTCAGCAAGTTAACTCTTCAAAAATTTCAAACATAATAAACCAGATAAGATAAAGTATTGTAAACTCAAACACTTGCATAACATAAACGCTAATTTTTTTTTTTCAAGAGGTTCTCCAAGTGGTTGTGTGAGAAGTGAAGGAGCTTATTTCATGATCGTGAAGGGAAGAAATTAAATGGAGGTGATATTCCTATTCCTAGAATGCGTAGTAGTTAAACTAACAATTATATTACTTTCCTTAAGGAAACAAGTGTAAAAATGTAAATTTAAATTATTCTAATTTATACTCTAACTTTGCTTTAGTAAAAATAAACTAGTTAAAGATGAAAATATATTATAAAAATAAAGTGCTTGAAAGGACAAAGGCATTGAATAAGATGCACTTGATTAAAAGATTGAGAAAATGAAAATGTAGTAAAATATTATGAAAACAAGTAAAGGAGATTTCAAAAATTATTGCCAGTCAAGTAGAAACACAAAAGTACATAGACATGGAGGCATCTTGATATTGAAAAAGAAAAGTATTTATAATGTTGAGAAAGATAGTCAAGAAAATGTTTTAGGTGATTGCAGTTACATCTAGATTGTGGTAGAGACAACATAATCATAGTCATGTCCTTTCATCATATGGCCATCAAATTTTGGTTGCAAGTGCATCTCAACCTATGGATGTTTGTTGCATCTATAGAAATGAAATTTAATCTTTCTGAAGGAAACAAAGCAACCCAAACTTATAGCTAAGACAAACAAAATTTTTGGGAATACTTGGGAACTTGCATCAGTGAAGTCCCTCTTTAATATTATTCAATACTAATAGTTAGAAAAATAATCATGTTTAATATTATCCTAGTGTACTATGTGCTGAGAATGAAAAAAACTATTGCAATAATAATAAAAATATTTAAGGGTTTTTCAAAGAAAGGATTAAGGTAGGGGGACCCAATTTCGCCTTTCTTATTTATAATAATGGCTAAAGTTATGGGAAGATTGATATCCAAAAAGAGGGGAGATGGGCTTTGGAAGGGTTTCCAAGTTGCAGAAGGTGTTGATTCTCTTTCTCATTTGCAGTTTGTTGATGATACACTTCTGATGGGGGAAGCTTCTTTTAGGGAAGCCAGGGTGATGAAAGAAGTTTTGGATAAGTATAGCAAAGCCTCTGGATAGTGCATAAATTGAAGAAAATTTGAAATTTTCTTTTTTAATACTAGCGGCCAGAAGCAAAGGGAAATTTGCTCTATTTTGGGTATGAAATTAGGCTCTCTTCCCAGGAAATATCTAGGCATTCCATTGGGGGGGCAAGTAAGTCGGCAGTGTGGAAGGAGCTGGTGGATTGTTGTCTGAAGCGTATGGATGGATGGAAAAGTAGGTGGTTGACATCAACCAGGCAAATCTTGATGTTGAAATCTGTTATTTCTACCATTCCTATATTCTCAATGATGTGCCTTAGAATACCAAAAAAAATCATAAAGGTTGTTGGGAAAAGGATGAGGATTTTTTTTTGGAATGGTGCCAATGATTAGGATAAGATACCCCTTCTCTCGTGGGAGAAGATTTGTATTGCGAAGGAAAAAGGAGGGGCGGGGTTGAGAGATTGGAAAATAATGAATGAGGCTTTGGGTGCAAAATTGGTGTGGAACATATATTCCCAACCCTCTCAGTTATGGGTTCAGATACTAAAATCCAAGTATCTGGATTCTATGGAAGATATAAGGATCTTTACCATGCGTAATCCCCCTTCTGGCTCAACAATTTGGAACTTTGTTATTTCTTGTCATCAAGTAATAGTAGATAATATTACTTGGCAGATTGGGAATGGTTTGAAGGCGAAGTTTTGGGATGATTACTGGGATGATTTTCTAGCATTGAAAGAGAACGAAAAATTGCATGATCTAAGACTATGGTTTACTCAACATTGGGTGAAAAGGTAAGTGATTATTCAAAATTTAGAGGGGATGCTTTGGGTGGTGATTGGGGTTGGAAATCTCTCTAGAATGTTGATCTTTCAGATCAATAGCGGGCTCTCATGTAGGAGATCCTTAATTCATGAAAGATTTTGAGGACTAATGAGGAGGAAAAGGTTGTATGGTGTGGTGTTGTGGATGGTAAGTATTCGGTTAAACTAGGATACCAATTTTTGGATGTAAGATTTGGGGGTGAGGAATGGTCAGTTGATTTATGCTGGGGGAAAGAATGCTTACCTAAGGCAGGAACCTTTGCGTGGTTGGTGATTAGGGGATGCATTCTAACAGGGGAAAGGAGAAAACATTTGGGTTTCTGTGGACCCTCTAAATGTGTTATGTGTGCAGAGGCAAAGGAGATGGTAGATCATTTATTGCTACATTGCAGGATGGCTTCTTTGCACTGGGAAATGTTGATGAGATCGTTGGGGTGGCAGCACCCTTTCCCATATACTTTAAAGAATTTTTTTGAGGGGTGACCTTTGCAAAGGAAAAAGTTGACTTTCTCTTGTATATGAAAGGTATGCCTATCTATTGTTGTTTGGGAGATATGGAAAGAAAGAAACAGATGAATATTCTTAGAAAAGGAAGAGTCGCTAGATAGATTAAAGCTGAGAATTAATCATACTATAGAGGAAGTGGTCGGTGTGACAACCTCACTCTTCTTTAATCTAGGGTCCCCTTCACTTTGGAGGATATGTGTATTTAGGCACAATGGTTGGGAATTCGTCTTAGGCCCATTAAGGGGCTTAGCTTAGTTAATCCAATTTCTAAGGAACCAATGGAGGTTGCTTGGGAAAAACCAATGGAGGGATGGTGGAAAGTAAATTTTGAAGGTGCCTCTAAAGGGAACCCTGGACCATCAGGGGAAGGTTTTATTGTTTGTGATTGGAAAGGGAATGTGTTGGCTTTTTGGGAAAAGAAGCTAGAGGTTGGGAAAAGCAATGTAGTTGAAGCCTTAGCAGCATTAACGATTATTAGATTTGGAAAAAAAATTGGGGGCCTTGAAACTTCATCTAGAAGGTGACTCTCTCATAATCATTCAGGTAGTGATGAAGGGGAGTATTGATGCTTGGCATCTTCAGAATATAATTGTAAAAATTGTGGAGGAATTAGTATCATTTGATGAATTCCTTGTTAGTCATATAAGGAGATTCGGGAATGCAAAAGCTGACACTCTATTGAAGTGGGCTCTAACGTTTGATGAGGTCGGTGAGATGAGGTGTGAAGATTTAAAACAATTTGATTTAGAGGAGATGTTTTATTGAAAGGTGGTAAGTACGTAGCAGTAAATGAGCAAGAATTAATGATTGATCACAGTGGTTGAAGTGACTAAAGGAATGGGGTGGAGTTGGGCAACGATGTTTGTATGCCCTGCATTAATGGTCGAATGTAGAGCGTTAAAGATAATTAAACTCTCTCAACCCTCTTTTCTCGATATGAGTTTTGTGGAGGAGAACAAGTATTGAAAAGGTTCGAAGTTGGGTGGCGACGCAGGGGCTACAAACTTTCAATGGAGGCAAATTTTACACTCTTGACAAAGCGGAAACTTTTTCCATTTTTTGACGAAGCATCAGAAAGGAGATTGAAGGGTATGTTTTTATATACTAATGAGAGGCCGATGCAATGTGTGTAGTTGATTTTGGGCAAGGCATTTGGGGATTTAAGACACATGTATCAAACAAACATAGATGTTTATTCTTTAATAATGGCATGGGGTATGGATTTGCGGGAGACAGTGGAAAGGGTGAAGGGGGTTATGGAGGCAATTGTGCACAAAGACTTTCTAGATGGAATGGACTCAATTCTAGAGTGGGCCATCCCAGGTGTAGGACTGGATGTTCGTGAAGGGATTGAGATTATAGAAAATGAAGAGTTTGAGAAATGCATTTCGTTTGTGCAGTGGTCGGAGGGGAGGTTCAAAGCTTGTTGTAGAGAGGAGGCCCAACGCGGTTGGGAGGCATTGAAGCTCTTTGTGGAATTGATGGAGGTGGAAGCGGTGTTGGCTCAGGCTAAAGTAGAAGCCAAATGTTGGGAAAGAAAAGAGCTTTGTCCTTAGAAGAGGAAGGTGACGAGAGCGTTAAAGGGTAGAGTGGTTTCGGGTAGCTCGGCCTGAGTCTTTTAGATGTGCTATCTTTTCTGAAATGATACTCTTGATTTTTTTTTCCATTTTGTTTGAATTTTGGGGGTTTAGCCCTGATTGGGATTTAGCGGTAAATAGCCTTCGAATGCAGGGTGGTGGGTCTCGTTACAAGTTAATGTTTTGACTATAATTCTCAGGTCTTTTTTGAACTCAAGTAGATGAATAGGGGTGTAGAGAAAGGTGGTATGTAGGTTTTTTGCTTAATTTTGAGAAAATGATGTTATTTGTAGGTTATTTTTTTGGGTGGTAGGTGGTTATTTCCTGAAAATAAAAAAGATGATGTATTATGACTTTACTAATGAATAAAAATAAAATCTTATTATCGAGCAAAAAATAAATTAAGGGTTTTCTATTGTGTGTGCAATTTTATGTGGTTGGATTTAAAAAAGATAATAAAAATAATAAATATTATAAAGGACTATAAGGTGAGGTTACAAATTATTTTTTAAGAAAAAATATCATATTGGTAGTAAAGGAAAAACCTACAAAAGGGAGATGGATTTACTATAATTGCAATAATAAAGAAAGAATATATTAAAGAAATAATTAAGCAAATAATAGTTGAAAGAAGTGTTATATGTTTCATGCTTCAAAGAATAGCTTTTACGAAGGATCTCCTTGAAGATTCTACAAAGATCTAATAGTGAGAAAAGTTGTGTAAAGGGAGAAAAATGAAAGATGCCAAAAAAATATAAAAGTTGCTAAAGAAAAAATTATTATTTAATGATGTTTGAAGGATAGAAAGGAATCATTGATAGAGATAAATTAGATGAAATCATAATGTGGTGAATGGGGGAGCTATTTAGAAAATAAAAAATGAGAATAGAATTGGATTTCAAAATGGTTATGTATAGTTTGAATTTTATGGACATTACCGTAGATATGAAAGTGTCAGCTCAAATGCAGTAGTGTACTAGTTGTGGTAAGCCCATAAACTTACATGAAACTATTTAGAAATGGAAATGAAGTTGATCGTAATATGTTTTTTTAGGAAAAGTCCATGAAAACATGTTAAAATGATACTTAAACATGCTACATGCATGGATACTAAAATGAGTGTGA
The DNA here is from genome assembly GCA_007258455.2 of Sequoia sempervirens. Taxonomy (NCBI): domain Eukaryota; kingdom Viridiplantae; phylum Streptophyta; class Pinopsida; order Cupressales; family Cupressaceae; genus Sequoia; species Sequoia sempervirens. The sequence continues at coordinate 121,459 of VDFB02356872.1, forward strand.
TACATAGAGTAAAGATTGCAAAGCAAGCAATTATTGAGAGCTACATTATGTCCCTAGTTTAGCATGCCCATATCACTAGGTGGTATAATTATGTTAGAATAGATGCATCAATTAAATGATTAAAGTATAGGACATAAATTGGAATTACTTAAAATAATTAAATATTTTAGATATTACAAAAAAAAAAAAAAGTTAAGTGTGTGAAGGTCATGCCTCCAATCTTTTGTTCTATTTTCAATATGCAATACCTATCTATAAGACAAACATGTCAATAAAATCAATTATTGTTCATAAACATGTAGAAATTTTAAATAGTATATTATTTATCCTCTTTTTTTTAAGTGGACCTAATAGGAAGGAAAGATAATATTGGCACAATATTATAGGAGCATAGGAATATATGGGAAAATAGATCGGAAAACAAGAAGAGCAAGCTAAGCCAAGTGTAAAATAATTAAATATGGTTCAAGGACCAAAATGGGTGTAGGAACCACAAATAATTGGTGCATATACTTAAATATGTGTATTATTGATTTAGTGTATTAAGTGGCGTGAGAGATAATCTTAAATATGGGTATAAGGTGTGTGCCATGTTTTGAGGATTTGTGACAATGGCTAGTGTTATTAGTAGCTTTATTGCTCCCAAGGTTGTTCGTGTTAGACCCTTATCAAGTTTGGAGATGTATTTCTTGATCCATGAGAAAAAATGGTCATTTACATGTTTTCTAGCATTATGTCTAATTTCAAGGAAAAATTCATAGAGAAATTATGTAATATTAATCTCGTGACTTATCTTACATGCATGGGGTATTATATTATGCTTTTAATCAACACAAGCTTACAACATCAACCTTCGTAGTAAAAAGATGGAAAATCACAAGGGTAAATTGTTGAGTCCAAGGAGAACGAAACTTCTAAAGCTTATTTTGTAATATTCAAAGGATTCATGCATATGTTGAGTGCATGTTTTGTGTTGCTATCAAAGGTTGGGGCCTATATTTGATTATAAGCCCCAACAATAGAAACTATGAATATGATTTGAATGTGGAGTAATGATATATTGGTTATAGTTCTATATCATATTGTAGTTATGATATTTGATTATATCATGAAATTTTGAGAAGTATTTTTTCAAAGCTACATGGTTAGATAGTCTTTCATAAAACCCTAACCACAACTATATCAAATGGTATCATAGTAGGAATTATTCCTATAAATTATTGAGGAAAATTGAAAGTCTAAAAATATCTTCTAGAATCTAAGTGTTCAATAAAAAGAAGTAAAGGTATCTTCTATTGTTGTGGTATTGGGTAGAAGATAACCAAAACCATTGAGTTATTGACAAAACACCAAAGAAAAGGCAATTAGCATCAAGTAAGAGAAGAATAATTTAAGAAGCTTGAGAAAATAAACCATTGATTGAGAGGTGAATTACAAGAGGGAAGAAGAAAGAATTAAATAGGTCATCGTACAAGTAGAAGCATTGACATGAGACAATCTATTCATGGTGTATAAGCAATTGGTATAAGTATGACTTGAAATTTTATGGAAGAATGTGGATAAATAATTAATATGTGATTCAATCTACTAAAGGTGAAATACTTTAGTGAATAATAATTGGTGAATAGGATGAGTAGGTCAAGTACCAAGGTTTGAAATAATCTGCGATTAAGTATAATTTTATAATTTAATGATCATCATGAAGATTGTAGGAATGAATATGAAACCTATATTTAAGATTGCAAATTATATCCTCCTTGGTATATGGTCTTCTTGAAGGTTCTTGTGGAGGACCTGACAAAAAAATTGAAGATTGGTAATGAGATATGTTTTATAGTGATGCATTTTGCATATTGTTGTATGTTTCCTTGATGCTATGTGATAGAGGAGTTAGACACATCCTTTATGTGATTATTATAGATGGACTTGTTAATGCCTTGATCTGGCTTTCAGATTTAACATTACCCATATAATGGGGGTTCTAAAATGTATATGTGTTATATATGAGAGGGGCTCTTGTCTTGGACTAGTTACACTTTATTATGGTGTTAAGATGCTTTAGAGTTTTTATCTGCATGTCTATGTGTGTTGTTACAATGGAGATTTACTTTTGAGGGATGGTGGGTATATAAGGACTTGATTACAAATTTAGGGTTGATATGTTTATGACATGAAGTTCTTCTTATGTTGGTTTATCATACCCTTGTTTGAGGTATGAATATATTGGATGAGAGAGCACTTTGTTGTGGTTACTATTCCAACTAGTATGAGTGAGGTAACTGCTTAGAGCTATTTATTACCATTTGATTTTGGTGATTGTGTACATGTATATATTGTTACAAGAATCAATGACAGTTGGTATGTTTCACATTGGCATGGTCTTTGTCCTATCATGGTTTGGTATGATGGATGATGAGAGGATTTCTTGCCTAATATGGTGGTGTTGCTATTGTAGGTATTTTTTGGAGCATGAGAGCATGTTGAAGAATGAAATGGTACATGGTTTGCTAAGGGATATTTTTCCCATATTGGTTATTTATATAGGTCTATTTATAATATATGATGTTAATTGCGAGAATGTTAGGATTTAGGTGATATCTACCTTGTAAATCCTATATCATTTTACATGTTTCTAAAATCCTTGGAAAGTATCTCTAGGAACTTAGAGTTTTATTGAAAATTAATTGTTAATGCTTAATCTCACCTATTATTTATAATATACTAATAAATAAGGAGGATTCTATTGATAATGGTAAAGATGACTCATGAAGATAAAAATAATTAATTCAAGTTCCATGTACAAGTAGAGCACTTGGGAAAGAGTGGATGACTCTTGAGTTTCAAACTTGTGTATTTTTGCATTCCTTAGGTTAGGTGCTTGGGAGAGTAAGGACAAATACATTTTAGATATCTTATGATGTGTCCCTTATCATTCCCCAAGTTAGGTTCTTGGAAGAGTGAGAACAAAGAATTTTGTGAATCATTTGTGATGACCTTTCACACTCTAGGTGGAAATATAAAGGTTGGAAATGGGAAGAGGCACTTTGGGCACCATCTTTAGTTTTGGATCTATAATTTTTTCTTGGATAGTTGTCAATTATATATAGAAAGAGAGGAATGGAATAAATAGGTTGTAGGAATGGGATAGAGAATTAAATATGTTGAGATTATTCACAGGTACACATATATTACCAAATTGGAGGCAAAGAGGAAAATGGAAGTGAGATTTATTGTAATCTTGTTTCCAAAGTTAATAGATGCTTGGACTCTCTTCTCAGTGTTATTTTTATTTCAAGGGTTTCTTCTTGTAAATCTTGTGTTATGTGATTCAACAATGGTGTTCACTAATTTTTCTATTTGCTAATTTAAATTCATTAAATATATTTATAGCGATACCAAGATTAAGAACGCTTTATTCTATATTTTCACACAAATTTTAAATTTATATATTGTAGTAGACTAAGTCTTTTATTTCACCAATTGATATCATATATTGATAATGAATCTTTGATTTTAAACAATTGGATTATGGATTAAAATTTCCTAACATATATACATGTGTATTTGTAGAGTTTCCCGTAATGTCTAATTAACTGATGTAGATGATCATATATACGACTTAACAGAGCTACAAATCCCTAAATTAAGTAGTTCATTATTTAATATAGAGGGCTTCATTAAATTATCAACTAGGGATTTGTATACTTTAGATGATGCTAACACCATATATGCATTCAAGAATATTAGATGTCCTATATCGATTGAGTATCTAGGTGATTGAACAAGGATAAATTCATCAAAAGCTCTTAATTGAAAATAACTCCTACATAAAGAACAAGGTAAGCAATTGCTAATAACTGTTAGTTGCTACGGGTACTTATCACTTATGACTGTAAATGATAACTGTTTATGCTGCAACATGTTCTAATTCAACTAATCATTCAAAAGTATTTAACATAATATAAATTAAAGACTTATAATTCAAAAATTATAATACAACATTCATTATAGTATAAATTGGAAACTACAAATTAGAACTTATAATGCATAATCTAATTAATCATATAAAATAATGTGGCTTTGCATTACCTCAAGTGGTCCTTGCTTGAGTTGTTGCATCCATAGTATCTTCTTCAATTAATTAACTCAAGAAAACATGCTACTAAAATATTTTATCTATTGTTTAAAATAAATTTAGAAGAATGGCGGAGCGGTGGAGAAACAAGGGTTTTCACAGGCATCAGGGTTTTTTCTATGAGGGGAGCCAAGCCCGATGGCCTTTCAATAGGAGACAAAGAGGAGATACCAGCATTGCAGGGAGGCATAATGGATCCACAAAGGCTTGGCAGGCTCCGGGTAAGCAGTTTTTTAGTTATGGTGGTTCTGGGAGTAGTTCCTATCAGAGCGTGGGAGGAAAGATGCGTGGTGAAAGGTTTCGCACAATGTACCAGAAGGGGCGAGTGGATTTTAGATCGCTGGAAAAGAAATTCTGGCACCCAAAAATCTAGCCTGAGAAGGGTGAGTCAAGTCAGTCCCAAATTTTTTTTTTGCACACAACAATGGTGACCCTTTTGATAGATAATAACGAATGGAATGACTCTGTTAGTACTTTCAAAGCGCGTGCTATTTTTGTTCGCTGGGGTGGTCTTTGGCCAGCACTCTCCAAAATGAAAGAATGGTGTGATTCGAACTGGGGCAAAGGATGTGATGTAAAAACGCTGGAAAATGGCTTTTATCTGGTGGTGTGTCAAACAGATTGTGACAAAGAATGGATTCTAAGGAGCGGTCCCTTCTCCATGGATGGTCGAAGCCTATATATTTTGGACTGGACCCCAAATTTTGACCCGAATAAGGAAAAATCTAAGGAATCAGAAATTTGGGTTAGCCTAAAAAATCTACCGCAAGAATACTGGGATCAGGAAACCCTAAGAAATATTGGTAACAAACTGGGTCTTTTTATAAGATTGGAAATAGCGGTGGAAAAAGCCGACTGTAGTATGTATCCTCGTGTTTGCATTCTTAGGCAGATAGTTCACCCCTTACCAAAAATGCTAGAGCTGAAATCGGGTGAAGGAATGTGGTGCTAGAATCTGGTAATAGAGGATTATAGCAAGTTGGGTGGAAATCTGGTAGTTCCTGAAGCAACAGGGGCTTTGGGATTGCAGACTGTAAAAGGAAAAGGGGCTGTCCAAGATCTACCTGCGGAGGAGGTGATTGCTCTAACAGAAGCTGTGGATGCTGAAAGATGGCATGATTCTAAGGAATGGGGCTTTTTGGAAGCCCTATCGGAGAGGTCAAGTTATGGTTTTGAAAGACTTTCAGAGGAATGGGATCTGAGTATCAGTCAGGAAATTGCTTTGAATCACAATTGGGAATGCAGTCGGGATTCTCAGGAAAAATTTTCCTCGAATCTGAAGGTGTGTGTGTCCAACTCTTCTAAAGGGGGCCCAGAGTTGGAGTTAACCTTGACAACACCAAATAAAACCATCATGGTTTTATCCAATATGCCAGTCCCAGAGAAAGAAAGTTTTTCAAAGTCTCACTCCTCAAAATTAGGGGATGAACCGAGGAAGAGTCAGGATCAGTTTTCTTTGAAAGGTAAAGGATTTGATAACATGGTTATTCAAGAAGGTGTTTGTTCGCATCCCATTGAGTCCATAATCAACATGGAGCAGTTAAAGGAAGTGTCTCATGAGACTGGGGACTTCCAAAATGACTCAGACGAAATTTCTTTTAAAGACATCCCAATATCTCCTATTCGAAACCTAGATAGTGCCTTTGAAGGGGTGAAAGACAGTGGGGGATCTCTGGAAAGATCAGGCTCTGGCTCAGAAGAGGAAGAGGAAGAGGAAGATCTTTTGGGGTTTTCTGATCAAGTTGGGTTAGTAGAGAAAAGGTCGTTAGATCAAACTTCAGCCCAACTCAAAAAAGTCAAGGTTGGTAAGAAGAGAAGACGTGGTCCAAAAACAAACAAGATGCTCCTTGAGTTAGCGGGGAATGCGGCAGGACAGAGTAAACTGAGATCGGGAAAAGGCTATGCCTTTTCCCGGCAACTATGAAAATCCTATCGTGGAATGTCAGGGGCTACAATGCCCCTGACAAAATACGTTTGATCAAGCGGTGTTTTGATCAACGAGACCGAGTATAGCTATGCTTCAAGAAACAAAAATTAAGGAATAGGATTTTGTTTGTTTTCTAAAATGTTTGAGCAGATGGAAAGGTTTCCTTTCTGGGGCCATAGGGGCTTCGGGCGGTCTTGGCCTTTTGTGGGATGAATCACTTGTAGATGTTAGAGTGGTAAGGCAAGATCATAATTGGCAATGGGTTAGTGTGATTTCAAAACAGCTTGGTGCTTGTTTTGATATCCTCAACGTTTATGGCCCCACAGGTAATCAACAAAAATTTCAGTTATGGCAGGAGCTCTCAGTGATTTTGAACTCTGAAAAAGATAGGATTTTCCTTATTGGGGGTGATTTTAATGCCATCCTTCAGCCATCCGATAAGATGGGCGATGTCTGCTGGGCGATTCAAAGTCAGAAGGATTTTAGTAATTTTGTAATGCAAAATGGGCTTCTAGAACTTCCATTCAGAAATGGGGCTTTCACTTGGACAAACAGACGTAAGGGCTTTCTGAACATTGCCAAAAAATTGGATCGTTTCTTTTTAGCTAGGGAATGGGCGGATCAGCACTGGTTATGTGAGGCGGAGGTAACCCCCGTTACAGGTTCAGATCACTATCCAATAAGCCTGAGAATTCAAGAGGATTCAAAACCGGCCCGCTGTCCTTTTAAATTTGAAGCAATGTGGCTACGAGCGGATGGATTTGAGGAGCTTATTGCAGATTGGTGGAAAAATGCCCCGGTAAGATCGGATCATAAAGCTTTTACCTTTGTTAAAAAACTTCAATTTTTGAAAGAACAGTTAAAAAAGTGGAATAGGGAGTCTTTTAAAAATATTTTTTCTAAGAAATTAAGAATGGAGGAGGATTTAAAAGCTCTTCATGCTAGAGTGATTGAGAAAGGGATGTCAGAAGAAGACTTTGAACTTGAAAAAACTCTAAATAAAACCTATTCAGAGATACTTGCTCGTGAGGAGGTCTTTTGGAAACAAAAATCAAGGGAAACTTGGCTTAAAGAAGGGGACATAAATACTAAGTTTTTTCATAATTCTGTTAAGGTTCGAAGGAACAGTAATAAGATTTTTGAAATCAAGAATAGTGAAGGTGTTTCTCTGATGGAGGAGTCTCTTATAGCCAAAGAAGTTGTGCAGTTTTTCTCGGGTCTCTGCAAGGAAGACAGGGATCTGATAGATGATTGGGAGTTGCTGGAAAACTTACCAAAACTAGTATCTGCTGAACAGAATGTCATGCTAATGGAAAAGGTGTCTTTGAAAGAAGTTAAGAAAGCTGTTTTTGGGCTGGGGGTGACAAGGCTCCTGGACCGGATGGCTTCCCAACCCTTTTCTTCCAAAAATTTTGGAAAATTTTGGCTCAAGATTTATGGGAAGTGGTGGAAGAATCTAGGAGTAGGGGTTTTGTGTTAAAGGAGCTAAATAACACGTTTATTGCACTGGTCCCTAAAAGGAATGAACTAAAGACCTTTGAGGATTTTTACCCAATCTCCCTTTGTAACACCTTATACAAAATTATCTCCAAAGTGATAGCGAACAGATTGAAAAAGGTGTTACCTTCAGTGATCTCAGCAGAACAGAGTGGGTTTTCTCCAAACAGATCCATTTTTGAAGGTGTTATAGTTGTTCATGAGGCTATCCACTCGGTAAGGTTAGCGAAAGTGGAAAAATTTATGGTGAAACTTGATATCAGAAGGGCTTACGATGAGGTGAACAGGAGTTTCCTGTTAAAAGTCTTGGAAAGGTTTGGCTTTAGCAGTAGTTGGGTGGGCTGGATACAGAGCTGTATCAACACTCCCCGTTTCTCTGTCCTTTTAAATGGGAGTCCTCAAGGTTTTTTTGAGTCTAGTAAAGGTATCAGACAGGGAGACCCAATCTCCCCTTTTTTGTTTATTTTGTTGGCTGAATCTTTGGGAAGACTGATTATCAAGAAAAGAAATTGTGGGCAATGGAAAGGCAGTGCGGTCGCAGATGGTTTAGATCCGATTACTCATCTTCAATTTGTTGATGACACTTTTCTTATGGGAGATGCCTCTTTTAGAGAGGCTCGGGTTTTAAAAACTTCTCTTGATGCTTATGGGAAAGCATCTGGTCAATGTATTAATTGGCGTAAATCTGAAGTTTTCTTTTTCCATGTTCCCATTGCAAAACAGGTGGAAATCTGTAGAATCTTAGGAATGCGTGTGGGTTCCCTTCCTAGTAAGTTTTTAGGTATCCCCCTGTTTGGGGGATCGAACAAAGCTGATATTTGGAAAGACTTAGTTGACAGCTGCTTAAATAGGATGAGTAGCTGGAAGAGTAAATGGTTAACTGCTGCTGGGCGTTTGCTCCTGTTAAAGAGTGTTATTTCTGCAATCCCTGTTTTCTCTATGATGTGTTTGAAGATTCCGAAGAAGGTGGTGAAGTTAATTGGCCAGTGAATGCGTAAGTTCTTTTGGAATGGAGCTAATGAGTTTGATAAAATCCCTTTGCTTGCATGGGAAAAAATATGCAACCCTAAAGAGAAAGGAGGGGCTGGTATGAGAAATTGGAATGTGATGAACGAAGCTTTAGGTGCAAAACTTGTATGGAGCATTTACACAAACCCGCATCTCTTATGGGTGAAAATTCTAAAGGCTAAGTATTTAGATTCAATGGAAGATATTCGGATTTTCACCATTCAAAATCCTGTAAAAGGATCGGCAATATGGAACTTCATTATGGATTGTAGACCTGTGATTGTTGATCACCTTACTTGGAAAATAGGTAATGGTTAGCAAGCAAAATTTTGGGATGATTCTTGGAATGGGCTCCCAATTCTGAAGGAAGATGAAGGGGCTCAGGAGTTAAGGGAGTTTTTTCTCCAAAAATGGGGTGATAAAGTTTGTAACTATTTAGCACTCAAACAGGGACCTTTGGGGCTGGAATGGGGCTAGAAAGATGTTGATTGTGCTGAATTATCGGATGTTCAAATTCAGAAAATGAAGGACTTCCTGAAGGGGCGTCAAATTCTCCTTTCTAATAGTGCAGATAGAGTGGTTTGGTGTGGTTCTCTAAACGGGAACTACTCAGTTAAAATAGGGTATCAACTCTTGGACTCTGGTATGGAGGAAGTCTTTTGGGCAAAAAAATTATGTTGGAGCAAGGATTGCTTACCCAAAGCGGGTACTTTTGCTTGGTTGGCAGTAAAGGGTTGAATACTCTTTGGGGAAAGAAGGAAACGTTTGGGTTTTGCTGGGCCAACAAAGTGTGTCCTTTGTGATGAAGCTGAGGAATCAATTGACCACCTACTTCTAGATTGCAAAATTGTTGTTTCATGTTGGGATGATCTCTGTCTTAAACTTGGGTGGCATGGCCCTTGGAAAAACTCATTAAAAGGTGTTTTTGAAGGGTGGCCGGTGATCAAGGGCGCTTCTTTCTTCTCAAGTGTTTGGGTAGTAAGCCCATCTATAGTGATCTGGGAACTATGGAAGGAACGAAATAGAAGAATTTTTGAGGATAAGAAGAAGTCTGTCCCAAGAATCAAAAACAGAATTGATTTAGCTATTACGAAAGTGGTAAATGCTACGGTATCTTGTTCCCAACACTGGAAACTATCATTTACAGGAGAAGATAGCAGAATTCAAAGAATGTGGCCGGGTCTCAAGATCCACTTCGGGAATATGAAAGTGGAGCATATTGCTTCTCAAGTTTCTCTGGAGAGGGTTGTTTGGGAGAAACCGAAGGAGGGCTGGTATAAGGCTAACTTTGATGGTGCGGCAAAAAGAAACCCTGGCCCTTTTGGTGCAGGGGCGATTATCAGAGATAGTCAGGGAAATTTATTAGCCTTTGGGGCTCGAAAGTTGGAAGCTGGTTCTAATAATGTGGCGGAGGCAAAAGCAGCCCTCCTGGCTGTTGAATTAGCACTCTTTTTGGGAATTAAAAACTTACATCTAGAAGGCGATTCTCAAATTATTGTTCAGGCAATTGTAAATGGGGGAGCTCTGGCTTGGCATTTACAAGTAATTGTTAGTACCATTTTAAATGCTTTAAAATCCTTTGATCACTTTGAAATTAGTCATATTCGGTGTTTGGGTAATTGTGAAGCTGACGCTTTGTCCAAGTGGGCAATCTCTTTTGCAGAAATCGGAGAGTTAAGATGGGAAGACTTCCGCCACGTGGAGTAGTTTTCGGTTTAACTTTCTTGACCTGTGTTTTTGCTCTGGTGTTAAGGTTTCTGTCGTGGCAAGTGGTCATCTGTATTGTTGGCGTATCGATTTTTTATGTACATCAAATTAGGATGCGATACCTTGAAGGTACAAGGTATTAATCTTTGGCAGAGCGTTTTAATGGTGTTGAAGAGTGGGCGTATGTTTTTGTATTGATAATGGCTCAGCAACGGCGTTGGCGAACTTCGTCTGAGGTTTTCTATGCTGGTAAGGATAGGAATTTAATGCTATCCCGGTATGTGCCTGGGTGGGGGTGGCGCAAGTTGATTTTTGAGTCAGGGGAAGGACGTTTAAATCAATTTGAGGTGTCTTTCAAAAGCTTTGTCTGTTTTACATAAGCTTTGTTCGGTTATCCTTTCAGCCTCTGTTTAGTTTTTCTTGGCGGTGGGCAGTGTGTTGAAGTGTGGGTGATGTTGTAAAAATGGAAGCTATGTATGGCTTCGACACAAAATTACAACAACAGGGGTTCTTCGGTCCTGTTTCAAAATTTCGGCTGTGGTATTTGCTAAAGAACCCGCAGGATGAGATAATTGAAGCGGTTTTGGAAACTCTGGGACCGCACTTCATGGAAGCAACCCATCGAGGTCGTCTGAATACGGACATTGCCTCAATGATATTTGCTTGGGGAATGTAATTGAATGAAGAGGTAGTGATAATAAAATGGGTGATGAGTTCTCTTTTTGATGAAGAACTTTTGGGGAAAATGGAATCATTGGTGGAATGGGCAGTCCCTGGGTAGGTTTATGATGTTTCTGAAGGTATCGAAGACATGGATGAAGCGACGGAGGAGGGGTTACTACCATTTGTGAGGTGGAGGAAATGTGTGGACAGGGAGGAGTATAAGATCTCAATCTTCACGGTGTGGGAGCATTTAAAGTTTGTTCTTCGACAACAAGAGGAAGAAGAGCGACGCAGGAATAATGGTCAGCCAAGTAGCTCAGCAAGGCGAAGATGCTTCAGAGGCAGGGGCCGTGGCAAAAGAGGAAGGAACGCTAGATAACTTTCCCTTGCTAAGTGTTGTATGTAGTTTTTTGGCTGGTGGTGCATTCTTGGTATGGTTTTTGTTTTTCTGGAAATCCTGGGAAGAATACTCTGCTTTCAAAACTCTGGTGCTTCTTTGTTTTTGGGGTGTATTGTTGGTAGCATTGGTATCTTGCATTTTCGGTCTGGTGGGGTATGTCGATGGTATGGGTTAGTTGGTCTCTGCTTGTTAGCGCTTTGAGCGCAGTATACTGTAGCTTCTGGTTTCAGCGTAGTTGTTAGCCTTTCTTGAAAAGCCTCTTATGGCGTTTTCTCTGGTTGTAAGACGGGTATGGTGGTTTTTTGTTTTGCCTGGTTAGTGCTCGCCGATAGAATGGCTAGAGCAGTTGGTGCTCTTTTCATAAGGGTATCATGATACAGTCGATGTAATCTTTTTGTTACTTTTATTAATAAATTTTAAACATTGTACCGACCAAAAAAAAAAAAATATATATTTTATCTATTATATTCCAATCATACACACATTTCTTGAACATAATGTAACAAAACCTTCAATTCAATCTACTACATGCAAAGATCTAGCTATTAGACTTCTCAACACAATACCCTCCTATATAGGGTTTGTGAGATTCCACTTATTTGGAAACTATAAAAAAATTAAATGCAGATGTCTACTCTCCCATAAAAATAGGAAGAGGACTAGGTCCTTTGACAAAAAATAATAACTAGTAAGGACAAGGGTGTAGAAGTCGAATAAGGACTCTACACTATTTAAGATAACTGCTATAAACTAGAAACATGCCATAACAAAGCAAACCTTATTATAATTGTTATTCCTTTTTTTGTAACAAACTCCTTTCTCCTCCTTAATTTATTAAAAAATGGAGTGACACTTGGCCATCCATTATAACAACCTCAAATCATTGCATTTATCTCATTTTGTAAATATGCTCATGTTGTAGTAGATTAACTCCTCTACTTGCATTGAATTGTCATCCTTTTGTTGTGGGTTGAGAAACCTTTTGTTGCAGGTTGATAGAATCTTCGATGTAGGGGTTAGTCCTTATTTATTTAAGGCATTTTCATTGTTAGAAACATGATTAAACATGAAATTATACTAAAATCACAGACATTCAAAGTTCACACACACATTCATTAATATAATATTTATCACCTTTATTTATGCTTTGAAATACTTAAAGTGTATGAAAAAGGTTTGATAATGTCTTTTGAAATTTAGCAGAAATAAGATAAAAACATGAATCTATAGCAAGGAAACTAGGAATTCTTATGGCTCATCAGTATTATATTTATTTTGATTATAGGTTCATTAAAACTGATATTATAGCTTTATCTAGGGATACATTTTGTAGTAGTATCACAAGTTCTTAGCTTTATGTATTTATCCACTATATTCTCACACCTTATTCTCTAGGGATGTTGGTGATTAAAAATTGGCTACAAAATTAGTTACACTAAACATCTTACTTGAAATTGCCAAAAAAAAAATATTGTGAGTATTTTTTTTCATTTTAGGCTAGAAAACTTGTGTTGAGGGTTTTCAAATTTATCATCAAATTTTTTTCTCTATTGGCTAAGATAGATTCCCCATAAATGGTCACATGAAGTGAAGGATGTTTAGAATCCAATTCTTAGGCTTGAGAAATCTTTGTACACAACCTTGAGCTTCCACCCACCCTTAGGTATATCAGAAGACCCTAGGTTATTTTTGAAACCTATCCCTAGGAAACCTTTGATCATTTGTACTCTACAATGCATAGTAAGTGGTTAAAACTAGGAAGTTATTCATGTCATACCTCATAGATAAGATAGTTTCCTACAAGAATGGTTTATTCTGCATAGTTTGTGCTCTAAAATATTAGTCAAACACTTCCTAAGCACATAAACTAGACACTTCCTATAGAAACCTTCCTTATCGTACCCTAGTCTCTACTCATATATTTGGGCATAGGTGGTTATAATTAGAGATAATTGAGCTATTAAAAAATAAATAAAAAAATTTGTTCCAATATATCAACAAGATAGTGCACTACATTAAAAAAAACACTGCTCCAATCTAGCTTATAGGCAAGACAGTGGTGGCATGCCGATGGCTAGCCAACAACGCCACCACATGGGTGGTGAAATCCAAAACTCATTTAAATATCGTTTAATTTTCACTTAAAAATAAAAATCCCCTCCGGCCCCCATACGAACCTGACAACACTTTAGATTTTGAGTGTAAAAAAATTGAAGTCTCATGCTTTTGATTTTTAATGGTGGATAAATTAATTTTTTTTTGGTTTAAAATGGTGGTGGACGTTATATATATATATATAGTTTTAACCTCGTATGGAGTGGGGTTGGCCCACTAGCGGCAAGGATTGTTGGCCTATAGCCAACAACGCCAATAGCGATAGTACCTACTGTAGCAGGTATGAGGGTCTACCGACCCCGCACCCCGCCCCCGTCCCCCTTGCATTTTTTTAAAATTTTTAATTTTTTTAATTTTTTTGATAAATTTTTTAATTTTATTTAAAAATTTATGTAGGGAAATTTTAATAAACCATTGGGATTAACTTTTATTTTTTATTTTTTATTCTACAAATGGTAAAATTGTAGGTTGTACAACCATACAATCGTATAGCCATAAAAATTTTCCTTGTTCTTCAACTTGGCCAAAATAGGTCAAGTTATATATCCCTTTTTGTCTCTCAGCCAACCCAGATCCAACTATGAGGTCCATTTTGTCTTAGGAGGTCATCTAAAACATTTCCCCCACAAAACCCTCATTTGAATGCACAACCAAGAAACCCTTTTGACCCAACATTTTTTACACCTCAAATTTGCAAACAACCCATCATAACAACAAACCCAAAACCCTTAGATATGCAATAAATAACCTACAAAACCCTCATATCTTGCCATTTCTTTCATTTTCTCATGCAATACCATAGATTCAAATTCAAACAAATTTTTCTTTACCCTCATATCTTGCCATGTCTTTCATTTTTTCATGCAATGCCATAGATTTAAAGTCAAAGAAGATTTGCTCAACCTAGGGTTATCCAACCACAACCATGGCTCTGATACCAAATGAAAGAAAACTTGCAAACATCTAATGATGATTTCCACATAACCCAAAAGAGAAATCTATGCAAATAAGTACTTAGAATCCATATGCAAGACTCATATCCAAAAGCATGCATCACTCATCTATTATGCAACAATAAACATTACAATTCATCTTCAGAGCTCTCCATGAACACCTTTGAAGCATCAAGCCCTCAACAAGCACTCCATGTGAACAAGCATGTAACCACACATCCCATGCCATGCTTCAACCCTCACAAATTATATTGCTTGAATTTAATAATGTTAAGTTAGTTGAAATGTTTGAAAAATGGAATTTATCATTTAGTATTTATGGATTTGATAATGCAATAATATTTGAAAAATGATTATCTTGTAATTTTATGATTTAAGATAATTATTTTATAATTATCGATTAAAGGTTATTGATGAACAATTGCAAGTGCAAAAATGTGAATGCAAAAACAGGGTAAAGAATGAGAACATGGTTGAGGCAAGGGTGCTTAGTCAGATGACGAATGGTAAGCAAGATTGGAATCTGGAATCTCATACACCACAGTAGACCATGGCATTTGCATTTGTCTTGTAAATGAAAAATAACATTCTTTCTTGTATGAATCACGAATGAAAAAATAGGTAACTTAAATGAAAGAAACAAATTCATGGAATTGTAGTGGAATGTGAAATATAACTGTTTACGTATTGTTTCCTTATGAGATAATGATTTGAATAATTGGCCCTTTAAAATAATTTGAAAGAATAAATCCTTAGTAAGATAAATAATTACAAAAACATATATATATATATACATATATATATATATATACATATATATATATATATATATATATATATATATATATATATACATATATATATATATATATATATTATATATATATATATATATATATACATACCACATATATATATATATATATATATACATACATATATATATATATATATATACATATATATATATATATATATATATACATATATATATATATATATATATATATATATATATATATATATATATATATATATATATATATATATATATATATATATATATATATATATATATATATATAAATACATATATATGTGCAATTATATTATATTGAATTTTAGATAATAAGTTTTTCTTTTATTTTATTTCAAAACTCCTTAAGAAGTAATATGGAAGGAGCGATGACAGTGATTATTCATATAACCCCCCTTCATAATGCCGACCCCTTCCATATTGGAATGGATGGATAATGCCAGCGACAGGGGAGTGGGGCGGCTAGATAGTAGAGGTATGGAGAATTAGGAGCACTCCAAGAATAGAATGCAGGGAATCAAAGGACAAAGATAGTGTTAATTTTGAATTAGAGGAGTCAATCAAGTAGAAAAAGTAGAGGAGGATTAAGGAAAAAACAATAGAAGGAAAAGCACGAAAAGTAGGAGAGATAGTCATTTCCATTCGATTGAGGAAAGTGTATAGGAGAAAATTTGCACCCCTTTTACAAATTCCCCTTTACACCCTTTGCTTTAGGAAAATCAAACCCAACTAAGAAATTCCACATCACCTACCTACCTTGCATCCATTTGGAACTTGTCTATTATGTCGATGGGGGAATTTATGTCATGGTGTGCTACCATCCCTAACATATTCTTGCCTTTGGAATTCGTAGAGATGTTACATTCTCCATTAGTGATGAAGTGTAACGCCTCTACGCCTTCTAGTCAACCCGAGAATGACTCTTTCCCTCTCATTTTCATCTTCAAATGCATCTATCTCATTTTCATTCCATATTCTATGATCTCTTTGGCAATTCTACACACTAGCTTGTTCTTTTAGCATCTCTTGAGAAATACTCTATAGCTTCTACACATCTTGCTCCACTTTTTCCACCATTGGAATTGCAACTTGGTGTCTTGAGGGACTACTTATTTGTTGTTGCGGAAGCGTAAACCTTACCAAGCTTGCATCCTCCTCTACGTGCTTGAGGGCACCTCGATTGAGAAGGTGATGTTGTTTCTTGCTTTATGTATCATAGTGTTTTCATTATTGTTCGATTTCTTTCCATTAGTTTCTTTATCACATTTCCAATCAATCTATCTGTCTATCTGTGGAGGTGGAAACACGAAAGTGAGGGTATGACTGAGGCAAACCCCTATACAACCCTAACATTTTTCCTCTCTTGGCTGTGTGTATGTACATGCTCATGTGAAGCTTACTGATGAACTAGATTTCTTATGAGTTGGTCTTCATCACTTTTTATTTTGTCATCTCTTTCATCATCCCTTTAGTTATATCTTGCATTTTGTCATTTATAATTCTACTTAGTGCGTTAGACTGCATTGGCTAGACCATTAGTAGGTTTTTGTATTCCATACTATAATTTCACACTTTCTGACTGCACAGATGCCTTTGTCCCAAAGAGAGGCCAGCGTTCCATGCTATCGTCCCTGACCTGTGCTGTTGTCCTCAGGCAGAGAGCTACTTGAGGTATGGTTCATGTTCAAGAAACTGACTCGTTTAGCCCCATTCAACCTCTCAAGTTAGTAGGGTGACAAAAGCACTTGAGAGTGCTCTTCATTCTCTATCCTTGACCTAAAAACACTTGCCTAGCTTGAGGTAGATTAGGGTAGCCCTCCGCTCTCAACTCTCTGTGACCTAGAGCCTTGGTGTGGTTGGTCCCCCTCTTCTACATTTTGGTGAACCTAACGTGAACAACATCTAATCCATTTATTGGCATCAAAAAAATTTCCCATGCACCCAACAACTGAATTAGACTTGGGTGTTGTGAGGGTTTATGAGCATCACAACCAAGTCTACAACCTCTAGGTACATTGTTAGGAGAAGTCTATGTCACTTACCAATGGAAAAGACGAAGGCCACTTTTGGATTTACTATTGGTTTTTCCACAGGTTTTACATATGAGATGGGTTTCATTGATGAGACCACTCGTGTATCCACTCCTCCAACATCCCCTACAACTTTATATGTTGATGAGGATGGTGTTGTTCATATTCCTACAGAAAATATTTTGGCGCTAGACAGGAGGTTGTTAGACCTCATGAATCATTTGGAGAAAGCATCGAATATGACAAGAGCTGCTAGGATTGCTAGTGAGGTGAGATATGTGTTAGGTAAGGATCAGACAGGTATAGAGTTCTTACACAACCTCATTAATCTAACGAAGCATACATCCCTTCGTATTGCAAGAGATTGGGTACTACTCGACGGGAGGTGCTTGATACCTATGAAAAACAAATAGGTGTCCCGATGCCTACCACGTCTGTATGCATGGATGAAATGGGCCCCTTGATTAGTGTTTCCTCTACTTCTCAAAATCCTAACACTATCAAGGCACGTAGGATACCCCTTGGTTTCAGTATGACCCCTCCTACTACTCCTGGTGGTGGGGGATCTGGTGGGATGAGCAGTGATGGCTTTGGTAGTGGTGGTGGCACTGGCGGTGGTGGCTCTAAGGAAGGTCACATTGGTGGTTCCAGTGGTGGCTCTGGCAATAGTCATAGCAGTGGATCCGGAGGTGGTTTTGGGGGAGGTTCCACTAGGCTTTTGTCATCTTCTAATCCTGTTTTGAACACTCTTCTTTAGAATATGGGTCAGATGCAAAACTAGTTGGTGAGCCTTTTCTAGGCCTTCGCCCAACCTATCTTCCAACCCCTTTTCTAACATATCCCATTGTTGGTGATGATTTTTAGCACTCCTTTCCCTAGGGAATGGAGATTCCTAAATTCAAAAAGTATGGTGGTAAGGGAGATCTGCAAACACATGTATCAACATTTAATGCTATGTGCATGAATTTCTTCCACCATGATGCTCTAATTGTTAAGCTTTTCCCTCGATCTCTTATGGATACAGTGCTTGAGTGGTATTGCTCCTTGCCTGATAATTCTATATTTTCATTTGACCGACTCGTAAATTAGTTTCTCTATCAGTTCTAGGCTAGCATTAGTCTCAAGATGACCTTCGTAGATCTTGTTCAATGTAAGCAGGGAGAACACGAGAAGATTATTGACTTCATAGCATGATACCAAGTGCTCTTTTCACAAATTTCATACCCGTTGCTCAACTCGGATGTGCAAAAGGTATTCATAGGCAACTTGTAGTGAGCCTAGCAAGAGAAATTCTCCTTAATGAAATACCCTTCCTTTGCACATTTGTGTGCTACGTTGCAGGAGTACCAACAAATGGTGGTTCAATTTGGGGGATCCTCCTTGCGCTTCTGTTACGAAGGAAAATCTATGGTGCCTATTTTAGGTAAAGGAAAAGATATTGCAAATGTAGTTGTCACGACTAACAATCATAGCCTCAGATGCAACATGAAGTTTACAAAGTTAACTCAATCTTATTATTCTATTTCACAAAAGTTATTGAAGGATAAGATCATAAATTTGGAAAATACCCAACCCTTGAAGGAGCCTTATCCTGATTAGTATGATGGGAATTATTTTTGCTAGTATAGTCATGTTAACGGGCATGATATTGAGTGTTGTATGCACCTATGTCATGAGATATAGGATCTCATTGATGACGATACCATCCATCTCAATGGGAAAAATATATATATATATAAATAGGTCAGTAGCGAAGGCCAATAGCAAGTTGCAGATCTACACAGACCCATTTCCATCCCATTCTGCAAACTTGATTATTGACCCCTTTGATGCTTCTCCTAAACCTTCGATGTATGTTATTATGGTTTCGATTACTCCTCCCCTACAACTTACAACTAGTTCACTAGATGTGGCTTTCACCTCGTAGGACTTACCTCTAAATAACATGCCCTCTCCCCTATACATTCTTGCTCGCCTAAATGGAAACATTGTGATAGGAGTCCTAGTTGACCCTACAAGCCAAGTGAATGTTATTAAGGAAGAGACGTTATGGTTAAATCATTACAGAGGGAGGAATATGAGAAAAAAATATGTTATACATATACACGACAATATCTCTCTTGTGCCATATGGTTCTATAACTCTTTCCATCTTAGTTGGATCTAGGGTTGTGGATACAACTTTCAATGTCATTCTAGAATCTGATCTGTTCAAGATGAAGTTGGGCATCCCGTGGCTAGTTCCATGAAGGAAATCACTTAATTTATTCACAAATGTTTAAAGTTCTCCCACGAGGGTTTCATGCACATTATGCATGACATTGGATATCATACATTGGTATCTCATGGGGCTATTCTTTGGATCACTTTTGGCCTACCCTGATTGGCTTGCTCCCTCCTAGAATGGACCTACTTTACTGAAATTATGTAAAGTATAAAATCGGGGGCAAAGGACAATCGAAAGTGACTCACCCGGTAATACAAAAACAAGCTGCCTCCTCCTCTCGAAAGGGAAAGGAGAAGCCTACCTATCCTCAGGGCATCACCTCTGCCTCCCTCCCTGAAGAGGAACTTTGGGTGACTACTAGTTTTTGCATAAGAATTATGATGGTACCTACTTGGCATAAAGTTAAGATTTGAATATATGACCTTCCTACCTTACCCATGGTGCCTTGCCCCATTCGATATGGTAAGGGGAAGGGTCCTCATGGGGAGTCCTCTATGTCTCAACCTCTGTGGCCTCCTACCGCTCCTGCTTTTAAAGTAATGAATGGGAAGAGGCCCGCCATTGAGGCATTAGGGTTGACTCCCCTGCTGTTTTTCCAACCTATTCCCATCTAGGAGTCTCTCCCTCCACCAGAAATGACCATGATTGACACTTTAATGGTCAAATAGGAGTCCTTTGTTCCATCTCAGTTTTTGACCTCTAACTCCTGGAGTTGTAGGAACTGCCTTGCACATGAGCACAAGCGTCGATGAAAGGCTATGGCCACTGAGTAGGCCATTGTACAAAGGAAGGAGGGGGATTCAATAATTTATGCTTTGACACCTTCTATTGCATCCTCCTCTCCCATCCCCTCTGCTTTAGTTCTATCAGCTTCAATGTTGCTTCCAACTCCTGAAGTGAGCATAAACGTTCCTAACCTGAAAAACAGTGCAAGTGTTTATTGCTCCTTTGGTTGATCTTCCCCTCTTGATGTCCCTTCTAGATATCCCACCATTTTCAAAGCTTGTGGACATGCCAAACACCTCGGTGGTGTACATCACAACTTTCTCCTCCTCTACGTTGTTTTCCTTGTTCGTGGGGATCTCACATCCTCCTGTGAAGCGGAAGATGGAGGACAGCCCCACTAGTAATGGGGGTCAAAAGAGGGGTCTACCTTCTTCGAAGGGTGGTTCTACATTAGCATGTGTCATCTTGGTGACAGAGGAAATCCTAAGATCCTTGGAGTTTATCATTATTCCTGAGTCACTCAGTGAGCTTAGCAGTGAATCTCGGGTGCCCCCTCCCTCATCCATTGAGTTAACACATGGAACTCCTATGAAGTGCATGTTTAACTCTCTAGATAAGGCCCTAACCCTATTAACAATCTTTGCAAGGTCACTAAATTTCACCTGACAAGAATTGAGCGGAGAAGACCTTGAGGGGCCTTCTTCCTTGGCTCTTGTTGTGGGGGGGTTGGAGGGTTCCCCCATTAATATTCCACCCTTGCAGGCTCGTCCGTATTCCCCTTATAATGATCTAGATTGGGAGGCCAATGACCTCTTGGTTGACGAGGACTAGCAGGGTGCCTCTTCTTTATCTATAGAGTAGATTGTGTGTGTGTATGTTTGTGTTCCCCCCATGCTTGTGTTATGTGTTCCTAGATGACTCTTTTCACCCTTCTAGGTGCTTGGATATATGAGTGTTTATGTGTTGTATAACTTCCTTTATTTGTTGCATCATTCTTCCTCTATTTTTGATATGGTAAGCAACATTTACAAGGTGTTGTACCCTTTACACGGTGAGCCACAAGGGCCAAAAAAGATCAAGTCCAAAAAACATAAACAACTAAGCCAAAAAACATAGAGACAATGGACCAAAAACCGACAGACACACCATGTAGCAGCAAGAAATTAACTAGCATTATCCCAATTCTGAGAGAGGAGATTAACAACATCATCCTCGACCCATTTAGGGCTATATTCAATAGTCTTCTTATCCATCTCATCCTTCATCATAGCAGAGAGGGTGTTGGTAACACAGTGGACTAACTTGACAGTGAAACGGTTCAATCCACTGAACTTCTTCTCCATCTTTCCTGTAACACACAAAGCTCCTCTCCTTTATCCATAGTCTTCTCAATATTAGCATGCTCCACATCTAGAGGGTTTGAGGATTTGGAAGATGATTTATCCTTATGCACCTTGGTGAAATCCAAAATGGTGTGGGGCCCTTCAACATACTCCTCCTCACCATCCTTAAACTCCTCCACATCCCTACAACCTTTGTTGTCAGACCGCTCCTCATCAGTATCCATTTCATTAACCTACACTTTCTTGTTATTTTTAGCTAGCCTAATGATGGGATTTTCGCCACCAATCTCCATTGCAGCAGCAACCATAGTGTCCCCCTTAGAGTCCCTACCCACAACATTCTTTCCTCTGTTGTTCGTGGTCAGAGGCTCCATCAAACCCTTCCCCTCATCCTTGACTTTCTTTTTAGAGGTAGGTTTGCTAACAAGCTTAGCAGGGGCCGACTTAAGCTCATAGAGACTAGCTGCAACACTAGACTGGGCTATCCCCACACTCCCCTTAAACTTATTGGTAGTTTTTTTATGCTTATGAGTTTCAATAGTAACTAGAGGGGTTTTTCTGATGGGACCTTTGGACTCAGTTGGGGAGATATTGGCCATAATAGGGGGTTCAATTTCATCAACACAAATAGTAGAAATGGGTTTGGGTGGGCATAACACAAGATGGAAGTGGTACAACCTCAAAATGAGGCCTTGGTGGAGTGATAGGGGAGGAGTATCCTCCAGGTTTTGGCCAGCAACCTCGATGCACTTCTCAATACAACTTTCTAAGTCCTTAAGTAAGAAAAAAGGAAAGCTTAACAAAATTTTGTGTCAGAGGTGATTCAAAAGAGGGAAGTGATAGAAATAGTAGGTTTTGTATTACCTTCAAGGGTAATGTACTTCATGAGAGTGAGGCAGACTTGGTCCCAAGGCTACAGGAGAGCTTCTCTTTCAAACATCGACTAGTTATGAACTGATTTTTCACTACCCACAAAGAAAGCATTCAGGTTTTCATTGTCTTAGGCCTTAGTATGCTTCAAGTACTTCTTACCAGTACACAACAACCCAATTTCTTGCACAATCACCCCCTCCTTCATTTTGAAGGAAATACCATCCATGGTAACCCTTCTATCTTTCCATGAATTCACAAACTACACAGATAAAATAGGGTTGTGACCTACCAAAATTTCCATCAGAGGCACTAGCCCACCTTCAATGCAAATGTGCCACACCAAAGGATCCTTGCAAAATTCTCCACAATTGTTAGGATCCGTTCTCACCCTATCGCCACCCACATTGCTGCTCTACACATGGAAAAACCAATAAACCTGTGAGATCAAAAGGTTAGAGATGTTGGTTAAGTGATAGGTCGCCCGCACACTTAAGTTTTCAAGCCAAACGATGTAGCCTTGGGAAATCAAGGCAAACTACATAACACATGCTTGAGGAGATAAATCCCTAAAAGTAATCTTGGCAATATCATTAATGAAAATCATCAAACACCTATGGCTAGGTAAGCAAGAAATGATGGAAATGGAAGGTTTTCCTTCCATGTTTTTGCAAAAGTACCTATGTAAGATGGTCGTGGGTCCAAATTTAGATAAACCTAAGATCTTGGCCTTTAGTAAAGGAGGAAAATTAGAGGAAAAGATAGGACCAATCAAAAGCTTCACCTCGTAATTATTAGTCACATCAAATTTGAAATCAAAAATATGCAAGGATATACAAGAGCGTAGCACAAACCCCAAAAATAGGTTACGTAAGGCACAACCCATCTTGGCCTTAATCATGAAGTACTCTCCATAATTCCTCATAATGGCCTTTTTAAAAATAGACTCGACCCCATTATTTAAAATTTTCCACTTGTAAGACACCTCAGCATTCACACCCGTCCACATAGCCCATAAGACAAGAATGTGGACCCCCTATAAGGCCCAAAAAAATGTGTAATTATATATTATCATGGATCAAATAAGGGCCTTTCTCCTTAAGGATTAAACCTTGAATACCTGGCGGTAGGTTCACCAAATTACACCAGCACTTAGAAAATTTCCAATGGGTGCCAAGGTTAGTTAAAGCATCAGCCACTTGATTACCCTCACGATAAATGTGGGTAGCAATCTTCAAATTCAACCTAGACACAAATAACTTTATCTCTAATAAAATGTATTCAATACTCCATCCCAATAATCTTCCAAAGTTAACAACATCGATGATAGACTTAGAATCTCCTTCTATATGTAGATTCTCAATCCCCATAATAATAGCTAATTGGATTCCCTTTAGCAGTGCTCTAGCCTCCCCAATCATAAAAGATTGGATACCAATCCCCCTGTGTAATTAGGCACAAAATTACCCTTACAGTCTCTAATAACACCTCCTATGCTAGCTCTTCCCGAGTTGCCTTTGGAGGCCCCATCAAAATTAAGTTTATACTAACCATAATCTGGAGGTTTCCAAATAGTGTCCCGTCTAGCCAGGGATCTAGAGTTGTCATAGGAATTGGCTTCAAGGTTTTGGTGCCAAGCTTTGGCCATAATAATTTCCCTCTTAGTTAGGCCTTTATTTAGGATTTTCCCTTTAAAAAGTGATTTGTTTCCACAATTATGAGTCTAAATCATATAACAAACACCTCCTTTGGGCTCATCTCAATATTCCTAAAAATCCTATTGTTCCTCTCTTTCCACAAGCACCAATAGATAATTGGGGGGGACCTGGTTCCAGATCACATGAGGTAAGGGGTGAATGAAGGGTCCAAACTAGCTCAAGATAAAGGATTTAATGTCCTTACACATAGTCCACTAAGTGCCCAAATGCTCTAAAGCCAACTCCCACACACCAACAACAAACATGTAGTGTAGTAGCAAGTGGTCCATAGATTCTTCATTGCACTTGCAAAACAAGCACTTGTTAGGGATCTGGAATCCCATTTTCCTCAAATTGTCCTATGTAAGAATCATGTTATAACAAGCAGTCCACCAAAAGAAGTTTATTTTTGGGATCATGTGTCTATTCCAAACCAGCTTCCAAAGATCAAGGTCCACATCCTGGTTCATCAACATATTGTAAGTTGTTTTAACTGAAAGATCATCTTGCTTATCATGAGTCCAAAATAATTCTTCCACCATGTTGGTTGGCGATAATATAGTAAGGGAGAGAAGCTCCTCAAGGACTTGGAAAGGAGGCTCAGCTTAGGGGACAAAGGGCAACAAAGAACTAGATCATTCCACTTCCTAGCCCCTTGTACGCCAAGGAGGTAATATCTAATGTAAACACCAAAGAAACGTTGTGCCGACCTCATTAGATTCCTAAATTCAAAGTGTTCCAAAGGGTTGTAAAATAACTAAGGTTCCTCCCAGAATCTGATACTGTAACCATTTCCAATCTTCCATTTCATCCTTGTCCTAAGCAACACTTGCAGATTGCAACTGTTCTTCCAAGCCAAGGAACCCGAAGGATGATTATCAAAGAGAAAATTAATCAAAGGTCTATTTTGAAGATACTTAGCGTTCATAATCTTGCACCAATCTTTCCTATTCCTCAGTTGGTCCAAACCCATCTTGGCCATCAAGCCTTATTGGTAATGGAGATATTCCTTATCCCAAGCCCACCACTATGTTTAGGTTGACAAACTTTGTCCCATTTAACCAGAGCAAATTTATTATTTTCCTCAATCCTCGACCATAGGAAATTCCTTAGTTTTTTTTAAACTTCTCAGCAATATACCTAGGTATCTTGAAAATGGAAAGGAAATAAATAGGGATCTCTTGAAGAGTAGTAGAAAGGAGCTAAAATTTTCCAACATGACTGAGGATGGAACCTTTCCAGCCTGCCAACTTCCTTTTGATCCTTTCAAGGACCAAATTCTAGAAGTTAGGAGTGACTTCCTTGATAGTAATGGGTAAACCAAGATAAAACAAAGGGAGAGAGCTACTCATAAAACCTAGAACAATAGTCACCCATGCTTGTAGGTTAGGAGTGATGTTGAAGAAATAAATCATTATTTTATTATAGTTAATATTGTTGGATGTTGTGGTTGTGTTGCTGATATGTGGTTGTCATTGATGTCAACACTATTAGCATTGATGTATTGTAGGTTGTATATGTCGAGGATATTGTTTTAAGTCATGATGTTGTGGCCGACAGTGTTTGATTCGCATTGAAATTTTACTTGTAAAATTGGGCCGACATTGTGTATATGTTTTATATTTTATTTTGGCCAAAAAAGTTGTTGATGTAATTCCATGTTATAGATATATAAGAGCGATTGTTTGTGCGAAGTTAAGTAGCAAAGAAATGTCAGAGAAAGAGCAAGTGTTTGAATAGTGATCTAATCATTTGATTACAAAGCAAACTATGAAGAAGTTTGAGAGAAGTGTGAATGAGTGTTTTTGTGCTTAATCAGAACTATAATTAGGCTTTTATAGAAGCTATTTTTTCAGTTCATACCCTACAGATCTAATCTGAATTTATCTAAGATAGTGTGTCTTCTTTGGGCAATGAGCCCTCTTGTATTTGAGCAGTGAGCTCTAGGCAGTGTTCCTGAATGCATGTGCATTCCCATTATTCTTCATTATACTTTTAACAGGGTATAATATTGTGGACTAACATCCACCGTGGTTTTTCCCATAACAGGGTTTCCACGTAAAAAATCTTGGTGTTCTCTATGTTTTTGATGTGCTAATTGTCTGTGGTTTATTGTTAATTCATCAGATCTAAAATTAATTTAAGTTTGAAAAGTTTAAATATTCTATGACAAATGATTCCCCCCCTCTTAGTTGTTTGTCCTTGTTTTTCCAACAATTGGTATCAGAGACAGTTCCTCTGAAGAAGTTTAAAATCTTGAGGCGATCCAAGATGGAATCATACAAGAAGGACAGTCCTAGATTCGATGGAATAAACTACTCTATGGAAATCCATAATGGAGTTTGATTTGAGGTGTATTAGTGAACCCTTCTAGAAGATTACAAAGAACATATATGTCATTCCTCATAATGGTCCTTCCACTCTTGATGGGATTAAAGATTATGAGATTAACATCAGGGCTATCGAAGCTTTGTTGAGTGCTCTGACGGATTCAGAAATGAAAAATTTGATGGATCTAAAGATAGCTCATGAGATTTGGAAGAAGCTGGAGACTTTGTATGAAGGAGATGAACTTGTGAACGTTGCTAAGCTATATATTTTGAAAGGAAAGTATGAAACTTTGAAGATGGTTGAAGATGAAAATATTTCTTCTTTTATGCAAAGCGTAAATGAACTTGTGATGGGTATTAGATGTGTCGGTGGTACCATAGATGAACAAGAAATTGTAGCTAAAGTGCTTAGATCATTGCCTCCCTCTTACAAATCAAAGGCTCATGCTATTGAAGAGCTCATAACAGTAACAAATGTGACAAGAGATATGTTGATTGGTAACCTTGTTGCCTTTGAGTTGAGTGAATTTGGTGATTTTCCCCCCAAGACTGAATCTACATTTAAGGCCTCTATATTTAGAAGAAACAAGAAAAGATATGATTCGGGAGAGAGTTCCAGAAAGACATTTAAGTATGAGGAAGAGATGAAACAACTTGAAGATGAAGAAAGAGAGGTAGGAGAGCTAGAAGCACTGATTGTGAAGAAAGAAGGCAGAGGACAAGGTAAGTATAAAGGAAAGTTTCCTATTAAATGTTTCTCTTGTAGTAAAATAGGTCATTTTGCTTTAAGGTGTCCTGAAATATTTCCTAGTTCTAAGCCTAACAAAGCTAGATTTCAAAAGAAATGCTATTATGCTGAAGAAGGTGTGACTGATGAAAATTTTGATAAAGAAAATGGAAATGAAGATGAATGGGTTTTCATTGCTATCAAGGAAAATGGTCTAGTGGCTACTGAATCTGCTAAAGTTGAGAAAGCTCTTGTAGCCTGAATTGAAGAAAAGGATGAGTGTTTTATTGATAGCGAATGCTCACATCATATGACTAGTGACAAAAGAAAATTTGTAAGTCTAGAGAAATATGACAGTGGGGTTGTAAGATTCATAGATAACAATGTTGGTGTGATTCGTGACAAAGGATCTATTTGTCTTAGTGCTAAACATAACACTAATGATGTCCTTTATGTTGAAGGATTGAAGCATAACCTGTTGAGTGTTGGACAGATTGTGGACAAGGGTTAGGATATTGAGTTCAAAGATGGAAGATGCAGGATACTTGGAAGCTCTGGAAATGTAATTGCTTTAGGTACAAAGACAAGATGTAATATTTTTCACTTGAGTGTTGCTAATGAAAGTTGTTTAATTGCTCAAGTAGATGAAAGTTGGTTATGGCATAGGAGACTGTGTCATGTGAATTTTGATAACATTGTCAAGATAAGCTCCACTCAAGCAATAAGAAATCTACCTAAGCTAGTGAAGCCTACTAACAAAATATGCAAGGAATGTTAGATGGGAAAATAGACTAGAGTTTCTTTTCAGAGCAAACATCATCATTCTAATGGAGTACTGGAGCTGGTGCATATTGATATGTGCGATCCCTCCAAAATCAGAAGTCTACAAGGAGAAAGGTACTTAATGTTGCTTATTGATGATTACTCTAGGATGATATGGGTTGCTTTCTTAAGAGAAAAATGTGAAGCATTATAGAAGTTCAAAATTTTCAAAGCTATGGAAGAGAATGAGATAGGTCTGAAGATAAAATGCCTAAGGTCAAACAAAGGTGGTGAGTTCACCTCCCAGGAGTTCAATTCTTTCTGTGAAGAGCGTGGAATCAAAAGATAGTTATTTGCTCCTCGAACCCCTCAACAGAATGGAGTTGTAGAGAGAAAGAACAAAACAATTCTGGATGCTACTAGAACAATTATGTTCAAAGGAAATGTGCATCACATTGATTGGAGAGAAGTTGTAATCATTGTTGTGTACACTCTAAATCGAGTAAATGTCAATGGTATTTTCGGTAAGACTCCTTTTGAGTTGTGGTTTGGTTATAAGTCTATTCGTAAATATTTCAAGATCTTTGGAAGCAAGTGTTATATTAAGAGAGATGAGGACATAGGAAAGTCTTATGCAAGGAGCGATGAAGGAATATTTCTAGGTTACTCTACTAAAAGCAAGGCTTACCGATGCTATAAAAGAAGATTGAGAAAAATGGTTGAAAGTGAAAATTTCATAGTTGATGAGGAATTTGCTAGATCATCCAGATACTGTGGATATGATTTAGATGACTAGCAAGATAGTATAGACAAAAGGAAGAATGCTCAAACACAGAATCAAGTTCATATTATTTCGGTAAATCAAGAAAGTGAGGAAGGAGACACAAATGGAAGTGCATAAGAAAGAACAAAAGAACCAAAAGTGCAAGAGAATCCTAAAATTTGAAGGCATGTAAAGCTAAATCATTATGAAGATCAAATTATAGGAGATAAGAATAAAGGTGTGTAGACTAGAAGAAGTATTGCATAAGAGTATTGTCTGATTTCCAAGACTGAACCTAACAATGTCAATGAAGCCTGTAATGATGAACACTAGATGGAAGCTATGAAGGAAGAACTGATGCAGATTGAAAAGAATGATACATGGATTCTTGTTCCCAGACTTAAAGATAAAAATGTGATTGGTACTAAATGGGTCTTTTGGAATAAGCTGAACAAACAAGGCGAAGTGGTTTGGAATAAAGCAAGACTGGTATGTAAAGGATATTGACAAATGGAGGTATTGATTTTGAAGAAACCTTTGCCCCTATTTATAGAATTTAAGTTGTAAGATTATTTATTGCTTATGCTACATATAAGAAATACAAATCTATCAAATGGATGTGAAGTCAGCCTTTCTAAATGGTGAGTTAGAAGAAGAGGTATATGTTGAACAGTTGGATGGATTTCAACTGACTAGTAAGGAAGACATGGTTTTCCAATTGAAGAAAGCTCTGTATGGACTCAAGCAAGCCCCCAGAGCCTAGTATGCTAGACGGGATAAATACTTACTAAACCTTGGATTCAATAAACATATTGTTGACAACAACTTGTATTTTAAGTTGGATCATGATAAAGAGTTGATTATTGAAGTCTTTGTTG
Source organism: Sequoia sempervirens (assembly GCA_007258455.2). Classification (NCBI taxonomy): domain Eukaryota; kingdom Viridiplantae; phylum Streptophyta; class Pinopsida; order Cupressales; family Cupressaceae; genus Sequoia; species Sequoia sempervirens. Next base: position 151,033 of record VDFB02356872.1, read on the forward strand.
ATGACATTATTTTTGGAGGTGATGATGATCTATGTATGAAGTTTGTTGATGAAATGAAAAGTGAATTTGAAATGAGTATGATTGGAGAGATGAAGTTATTTTTGGGATTGCAAGTCACTCAGCTAGACAATGGGATTCTCATATCTCAATCCAAATATGTGAGAGTTGTTGAAGAATTTTGGCATGGAAGACTCAAAGCATGTTGGTACACCCATGGTAACTGGATGCAAGTTAACACAGAATGATGATTCTCCTAAGACAAATCAAACAAGACATTGGTCAATGATTGGAAGATTGCTCTACTTAACTCAGACTAGACCATACATCATGAATGTTGTGTGTATGGTTGCTAGATATCAAGTTGATCCAAAAGAATCTCATGTGACTGTTGTAAAGAGAATTTTCAGATACCTAAAAGGAATAATTGATTTTGGGCTTTGGTATCCTAAAGATGTTGATATTACCTTGAGTGCCAAAGGATAATTTTGAGTATCTCAGAGGGATGCTAGGGGTGATTACCCCTCCTGATAAGAACTAGAGATGCATTTACTTGCATCAATTTGTGTGCTTCATAGCTATATTTTGATCTGGATTGATATTTCCATGGCTGCTACTCAGGGGGAGTAGTCAGATGTGCAGATATGTGGTTCAAAGCTTGTATGTGGAAAGATAATGCTTATCTTTGCCATTGATGTCAAAGGGGGAGAAGAGCAATGTGAAAAATGACATAAGGAGAAGATTCAGAACCTAAGGGGGAGTAAGTGTTGATTGAGAGTTGCGTTGATGGTGTTTTTCACATCATGTGTTGCCATCAATCCAAAGGGGGAGATTGTTGGATGTTGTGGTTGTGTTTCTGATATGTGGTTGTCATTGATGTCAACACTATTAACATTGATGTATTGTAGGTTGTATATGTTGAGGATATTGTTTTAAGTCTTCATTATGTTGTGGCCGACAATGTTTGATTCGCATTGAAAATTTACTTGTAAATTTAGGAAATTTAGGGCGACATTGTGTATATGTTTTATATTTTATTTTAGCCGACAAAGTTGTTGATGTAATTCCATGTTGTGGGTATATAAGAGTGGTTGTTTGTGCAAAGTTAAGTAGCGAAGAAATTCTAGAGAAAGAGAAAGTGTGTGAATAGTGATCTAATCATTTGATTGCAGAGCAGAGTGTGAAGAAGTTTGAGCGAAGTGTGAAGGAGTGTTTTTGTACTTAACCGAAACTATAATCAGGCTTTTGTAGAAACTATTTCTCAATTCATACCTTGCGGATCTAATCTGAATTTCTGTAAGACAGTGTGTCTTCTTTGGGCAGTGAGCCCTCTTGTATTTGAGCAGTGAGCTCTAGGTAGTGTGCCTGAATGCATGTGCATTCCCATTATTCTTCATTATACTTTTAACAGGGTATAATATTGTGGACTAACATCCACTGTGGTTTTTCCCCTAACAGGGTTTCCACGTAAAAAAATCTTGGTGTTCTCTATGTTTCTGATGTGCTAATTGTCTGTGGTTTATTGTTAATTCATCATATCTGAGATTAAGTTAAGTTTGAAATGTTTAAATATTATGTGACAACTGATTCACCCCCCCTCTTAGTTGTCTATCCTTGTTTTTCTAGCAAATACATTGCCCAAAGCATGCAACAAGTTGTTGAGGAAATTTTTCCATTTCCTAGCTTCAATCACAGAGGCTTTCCCAAATAGGAAGGTATCATCCACAAATTGTTGGATAACAGTAGGTTCCAAAGAAGAAGCAGCCTTGATTCCCAAAATAGACCCTTCTAACAACATGTTAGAAAAGTTCTTGCTCAAGACATCTATAATCATGATAAATAAATAGGGTGGTAGGGGATTCCCCTATTTGATGCCTCTCCCAGCATTAAAGAAACCAAAAGGAGTCCCATTAACCAGAACAAAGTACTTCACCGTAGATATGCATTCCATTATGAGTTTTACCACAAATTGGTCAAACCAAAACTTAGCTAAGACTTTAGGGACAAAGTCCAAAATCACCTTATCATAGGCTTTTGAAATATCCAATTTATGGGTCATACTAGCATTATTGCATCTGTCCATATAATGGAGTAATTCATGAGTAGTTATAGTAGCATCCAGGATATGACGACCAGGCACAAATCCTTTTTGAGTGGGGCTAATTATTTTGTCTAGGAGGGGTTTAATACGATTCACCAAGATTTTAGAGAGGATTTTATAAAAGGTATTGTAGAGGCTGATGGGTCTAAAATCAATCATAAACTAGGGATCAACAATCTTGGGAATTAAGGCTATAAAGGTGTGGTTTAGTTGTTTGAGAATCTTACCAAATTTGAAGAAATCATGAGCAACCAAGAGAAGGTCCCCACCAATAATCTCCCAAAATATCTGAAAGAAGGTCAGGGGAAAACCATCTGGGCTAGGTGCTTTGTAGGCCTCCATGCTGAAAGTAGCCAACTGGACTTCCTCAGGAGTGACAACACTAAGTATGCTAAGGTTATCATTCTAGGAAATGATAGTTAGGAGAGGGTCCAACAATAAATTTTCCAAAGCCAGATTAGGATCCTTAGTAGGGGCCAAATAAGCCTTTTGGAAATAGTCCGCTGCCAAAAGACCAATCTGGGTGGGTGTATTGACCATAGCCCCCTACTCATTCTGTAGTTTAGTTATTTGATTCCTTTTCTTGTGTTTTAGGGAAAACACATGAAAAAAGGAGGTATTCTTATCCGCTTCTTGCAGCCATTGAACTCTAGATTTTTGTTTCTAAAAAAATTCCTCTTTCCTTAAAATTTGCTCCCACTCCCTTCGGCTCTCTCTTTCCTAGTTGCAAGTTGGTAAGCTAACATCCCCATACTCCATTTTCTTTTGGATAGTTTTCAATTTATCCCCTAAAGTTCCTCTTTTTCTAAAAGACATCCCCAAAAACTCTTTTGTTCCAACCTTTCACCATGCATTTGATATGTTTAAGTTCAAAAAAGATCCTGAACATGGGGGATCCACAAACAGGAATATTCCACCATTCAACAATTTTATTCTTGAAATCAGGATGGGAATTCCATATTATCTCGAACCAGAAGGGGAAAGTTCCAACGACAAAATGGTCATTCATGACCAACAACAAAGGGTTGTGGTCAGAGACAGTCTTGGGTAGGGCAAGAAGATTAGCCCTGAGCAAGGTCGTCCAGTTGTTAGAGAAAAGGAATCTATCTAATATGACTTGAATCAAGCCCACCCCAAGATGCATGTTGGTCCAAGTAAAGTCTTGGCCCAATAATTCAATGTCAATTAGGCCAGTAGCACTCAAATTTTTTTCCAGATCATCCATGTTGTCAGAATAATCCACCAAACCACCACTTTTCTATGAAGGATATAAGGGGGAGTTGAAGTCCCCAGCCACCAGCCAGCAAGACCCCCTATTATTTTTCAACTAGTCAGAGAGATCTTACCACAAGACATTCCTAGCATTTCTCTGGTTAGGATCATAGACCTTGATAAGTGACCAAGAGCCATTTGAGTAAGACAATAAGACTCCCACACTACTCTGACAACAGAATAGTTCAAAACCATTAATCCTAGAGGGGTTCCATAACATAGCAAGATCACCAAACGCACCCTCGGCATCACTATAAGAGTACAGGGGACCCGACCATAAATACTTAGCAATATTATCAAAATTTTCTTTCTTCATTTTATTTTTTTATAGAAGTAAAACATCAATTTTATGTTCTAAAACATAGTTCTTCAGTGTAAGCTGTTTATGAGTGCTATTCAACCCTCACACATTCCATGACATGACCTTCATTTTTTACCCTTCTTGGAGGACACTTCCAATGTCCTTTGTTTACCAATGGCTATCTCATTCGTCGTCTCTCTGCCTAGTTTGATGTTGGCTGGGCCTTCTCGATTTAGAGTCACCTCCCACATCCACCTTTTTCTTTCTCCCTTTTTTCTGTACGGTTAACCAGATCCCCTCTTCTAAGGTTTTCTCTTGATTCAAAACCATTGAATTAAGAATTGTCTCCTCCTTGACTTCGATAACCACTTCCTCCCAAATTTTTCCCTCTTCACCCATGGTCTCACTAGTCCCAGTAGAAAGGTCAAACCCCACCTCCATTAGGGAGCCACCTAAAACGTTATCCCCCTAAGAGCCTAGATAAGGGATAAAGCTCTGACATCCAGAACCTTATCAACGACCAGATTCTCAGCTAGAATAGGAATAGGAGGACCCAAAGCTGGATCCACACTAAAAATTTCCATCCCACTAGAAGGAACCCCAATTATCGAGGGTTCAACCAAGACTAGCGAGGCAGACTTAGCTAGAGAGTCAACATCCTTCAAAATGTCATTCCCAGAGGGAAGGAGAACATCAACAAAAAAGTCTCCTAGGTTAGGCTCCTGATTAAAAGAATATTTGCAGTCAGAGATAAGGTGGCAAGTTTAGCACACTTATGACAATAAACTACAACATTATCATAACAAACTAGTTGTACCCAGGTACCAAACTTAGAGCATAACTTCACAAAGTTAGGAAGCGTCTTATTCACACCAATATTAACACAAAAGTAGGAAAAAACTAACCTGGATTTGGACCTGGTAATGGAATCCTAAGTAATAAATTGGCCGAAGGAATCCCCAATGCTTTTGAAGATGGATTCATCCCAATATTCTAGAGGCAACCTAGTTAGGCAAACCCAAACTGATTCTGATTTATTTAGATCCACAAGAGGGTCAAAACCCGGCTTCTAGTGACATAAGGCTAGACTGTGCTTCCCATACACCCATGGCCCAAAAGAGAGGACTACAACCAAATCATTCGAAGTCGTGAACTTGAAAAGGAAGAGACAACCCATCATTGCACAGATTTCCACACTTCCTTTGAGATTCCATTTAGTAGCATCCCATCTTTGGACCATATCCACAGAAGTTCAAAAGGAGAGGAAATGACCCACAACTACATTTTCCATTGAGGAAAGAATCTTATCATTGACTGAATCAGAGATACTAAAATTTGTTCCTAAGAAAATGACTTCCTCTTAAAGGTGAGGGGAGGGGCTCTTAGTGCTCTAGTTACCATTGGTCAACACATCCGTCCAACCTTTAACCTTTGGCAGGACCTCAACCGCTGACACTTCCACACCAGACAAAACCAGAATCATGGGTGACATAGATTGACCTAGAATCATGAGAATCAAAGGATCAGACACTCTAGGAGTGGCTCCCGAGGGACATGAGTCTGCATGTGACAGGGCAAGGCTTGGGTCAGGAGGGGACAAAGGGGGATTGTGGGGTACCCCCAACACAAAATCCACCATGCACATAGGTTGTTCAAACGTAGACGGAGGAGAGAGGAGCGGGAAAAATTTAAAGACCAATTATGTTAGATTAATGAATTATTTTATTCATTCTTCCTCTGTTATGTGTATTGATTTTTTACAATTGGGGATGATGCAAAGTGTTGGAGGAATTTAGGCTTCCCTTCCATGTTGACCCAATTTTTTATTTATTTAGTTTTTCTTCTTGTGCATTCTTCATATGGTCTAATATAGTAGGGGTTGATGACAATACATTAATATACTATTATACTTAGCTATATTTATTAGCAGTTCTGACCTCGAAATATCATATCACCCTTATGTCCCTTTTTCATGATGTTATTGTATCTTCTTGCATTTTTGTTTCCTAATATTTTATGCTTGCTTTATGATGTTGTGGTGCTCATGTGTTGTCCCTCACATGTGCGACAACATTACCATGGTTACATCTCACTGTGTTCAGCACGCCACAACATCACTTTTTCATTCTTGCTTTTCTCTCCTTAGGATTTCATGTGCCTCTACATTCAACACACACCAACCTAAGGGGGGGCTATCATGTCACTTTGATTTTTAGAAAACACATTCGGTGGCCAATAAATCTTTTCTTGAAAATCCTTCCAAAACATTTTTCAAAAATTACATTCCTCAACAAGGACCCCTAGTAGAATACTTTTCCTTCATCATGGATTTGCAAAGAAATAATTTGAAAAAACTTTCCTCTGAGGAGGGAGTACCTTCTCCTATGAGTGAAGCCTGACCTTCCCCTTGTGAGGGGACCTTCTTCCTTTTGAATTCCTTGATGAAGTGAACATATTTCAAAAGGATTCCCTGATGTTAAATTGATTTGTGAAAAATACTCTCACTTTCAAACTGAGCATCCCTTGAGTGGACCCCTTTTCTTTTAAAGGGTTCCCGAGGGACTCCTTTGAAAGCTTCTCCTTCAATTTTTGACTATATGCATGATTGTATACTTGCTTGTTTGTCTACATGGCTACTTTTTGAAATCTAACATATTTTGTCTATAGATTAACATATTGCTTTGCAAGTACGCCTGTGAAGTTGCTTTCCAATCCGACTCTACGGAGTCCCTTTAGATCAAGCTTCCTTCAGGAGAGAGTACCTAGGGGTGCCTTCTTTGCAGGTTTGAGGATTTGTGAAGTGCTTACATCGTGCATGATTTTTCAATTTTTGGTTTGTGAGCTTTCAGCACTCTTTGATCAACTCTATACCTTTGAGGATCTACAAAGTCCTTTGTTCAAACCTCCTTAGGAGAGAGTACCTATGGAGTTATTTTCCTACCCTGTGCTCTCCAATTTGGTAGAATGTGGTCTACTTCCATGATGATTTAGGTATACATTTCTAAACTCTTTGATCTACTTTACCAAACACTCATTTAAACTCATGCTCGCTAAAGTGGGGGAAAAATGTATACGAGCGAATTTGCATCGCTTTTTTAAATTCCCCTTTTACACCCTCTAATTTAGGAAAATCAAACTCGACTAAAAAATTCCACATCACCTACTTGCCTTGCATCCACTCGGCGCTTGTCTCTTGTGTCAATGGGGGGATTTATTCGAGGATGTGCATGTGACGTGTAGACATCTGCATGCTGCACTGCCATCCCTGAAAAATTCCTACCTCTGAAATCTGCATAGAGACGTTACGTTCTCCATTAGCGATGAAGTGTAACGCCTCTATGCCTTCCAGTCAACCTGAGAATGGATCTTTCCCTTCCATTTTCATCTTCAAATGCATCCATCTCATTTTCATTCCATATTCTACAATCTCTTTGGCAATTTTGCACACTAGCTTGATCTTTTAGCATCTCTTGAGCAATACTCTACAACTTCTACACATCTTGTTGCAGTTTTTCCACCATTGGAATTACAACTTGGTGTCTCGAGGTACTACTTCATTGTTGCAACAGTGTAGAACTTACCAAGCTTGCATCCTCTATGTGCTTGAGGGAACCTCGATTGAGAAGGTGATATTGCTTCTTGATTTACATAGCATAGTGTTTTCGTTATTATTAAGTTTCTTTCCATTAGTTTCTTTATCGTATTTCCTATCGATCTATCTAGATGTACGTGGAGGTGGAAACACCAAAGTGAGGGTTTGACTAAGGCAAATCCCTATACAACCCCAATATTTTTCCTCTCTTGGCTATGTGTAGGTATGTGCTCGTGCGGAGCTTGCTGATGAACTAGATTTCTCATGAGTTGGTCTTCATCACTTTCATCTTTGTCACTTTCACTTTTATCATCTCTTTCATCATCTCTTTAGTTATCTCTTGCATTTTGTCATTTATAATTCTCCTCAGTGTGTTAGAATTCACTGGCTAGACTATTAGTAGGCTTTTGTATTTTGTACTATACTTTCACACTTTCTGGTAGTATAGACACCAACACCCCTGAGAGACAACATGTCGTGTTGTCATCCCTGACTTGCATTGTTGTCCTCTAGCAGAGAGTTGCTTGAGGTACAGTTCAAGTTCCAAAAACCAGCTCGTTTAGCCTCGTTCAACCTCCTAGGTTAATAGAGTGACATAAGCACTTGAGAGAGCTCTTCATTCTCTATCCTTTCCCTACAAACACTTTCCTAGCTTGAGGTAGATTAGAGTAGCCCTCTGCTCTTAGCTCTCTATGACCTAGATCCTTGGTGTGGTTAGTATCCCTCTTCTATAGAAAGAGCATTGATCTTGTAGTCAAGAGGTAAGAACAATGCCTTCTTAAGATGTTTCCTTCTAAATAAATTGATTGTTTCTTATCTCTTGAGAAAATCTTGGCTTAATTAGAAATTGAGCACTCTGTTATTGTCTTTGTCTCATACTCATGGCTTTATTTCCATTTTATGTGTTGTGAAATTATAGAAAGCCATGTTTGGGGAAAATGGAAACCCCATTTTTTACCTTCTCTTTGTGTAATGACATGCAAAAGCATGATCGGTTGGAAGGTCTGTATTCGAGCTATAGCCTGCATGTGATTTTATCTTCAAACTATGTTCTTTGTGGTTGAAACACCATTTTTGGTGTCAACCACCCATGATACCCATTCAAACGATATCTATGTTTGTAGTGATATGTATGTATACTATTTCATGGGGTCGAATGGTTAGACTATTTGAGTGTGAATTTTGACCTAGAATGATCCATATCATTCTAATCCATGTGTATGTTAATGTGTGGATAATAACGCCAACCATGTTGCAGGTTGATGGACAATATAGCTCATCCTATTAAAACAAAGTGTTGATGAATGTTATCGACCCAATGTAAATTTGTATTGACTGAGGTTGGTTTTTAAACATATAAATATGTATTAGGGAATGCATTCCCTATATCATACTGTTATTTCCATTTTGTGTCAAACAATCAAGCTTCATTTAGAATATAGATAGGAACGATGCTATCATTCTATTGTAACTGTTGTTGTAATGTTTTTGTAAACTATAATGCATGTGTTATATTGATTTGTGGAAGACAACATATCAGCCATTAAAGGCGGAGGGTATATGAAACCCTCACAACTTATTAATGTCTTCTCATTACTTCTTGATGACACATAAACACATGTATATATATAGATATGTGTGTGTGTGTGCATGCTTGTCAACCATGTGTAAGAATCATAAAGATTCGAGTAATATCATATACTCTAACTTTTCAAGTGATAAATTGTTGCCTCAGGCATGAGGCCAACAACTCCATTGAAATTTTTGGTGAAGGATATAAGTTGATAGAATAGTTAATGTAGATCAACCATAATATTTTCATTAGATAAGCATATATGTGTGATTTAAAGAACAAAATGTAGAACACCACAATGTTCTAATTAGACATAGAGAATTAAATGATTTGTTTTCAATCTTGAACAGAATGATTGGAGAATAATGTTATGTTTTTCTAAAACAATTCAAACTGTTATTTGACAAAGATTAATATTGATTCTCATTATGCTTCTAAAGTTGATTTTGTCTTTTCATTGTGTTGCTAATGGAATATAGTAGATAAGATCAGAATTTGTGTATTTGAAGAAACCGATGTATCTTGATTTGTAAATTTGAATGATAAACAGATTTTACTTTTATTATTCTTAAAGAATGTATACACATACAAACTATGAATAATATGCATATATGTGCTCATGCATAAACTCATCATTTATGCATGTACACATACATGTTGTATACCTTCTTATTTCATCTTAATTTACTCATTTGAATATGACCATTTAATTTCATTTGCAATGGAAAGAACTATAGAAATGGAACAGTGTTGAATTGCAATATGAATCTTAAGGAAAGATAGTTATATGATGAATAGATGAATGGATATACTAGATTTTAGATGGATTACTTGTTTGATGATTGATGAAATTGAATGATACAAAGTACTAAGATAGATAGTAGCACACTAGAATATGATGCTATTAGATGGTCTAGGAAGGGATACTATGGAGCTACCTTCCCCAGAGATTAGATTTGTTTTGGAATCTAATCTAAGTTGCATTTTATGCAACATACCAGAGAGTGTAGATTTGCTTTTCCAAATCTAATCTAAGTTGCATTTTATGCAACATGAGCTTGGTGAAGCTTTGCAGTCATTTTTATTTCAGAACATACTATTTATTATTTATCCACTATCTGTTATTTCTATTATTTACCTAACATGGAACTTGCATGTTATAACAATAGATTAGTTAGGCATGCACAAATTCCACCTTGCAAACTATATATCTTACTAAGTGTTCTGTGTAAGGTCGGGTATTCTTCGATGGATAGAATAATTTTGGGGAAGCATTACTTCATGGTTAGGTGGAAAAGCACCTCAACCATGTTCTCGTCCACTAGTGGAGGCGAGTTTTCATTGAGGAATTACAATGGAATTCTATTTCATGTACTTGTATCATTGATGTAATTATTGTATTGACTATGTGGCAATTTAGTGCCAAGACAAACTTTGTATATTAACTATTGACATTTGGAAATGAATATATATTCAGATTTGTTTTTAATTATGAACAAGAAATTGCTATGTTGGAAAATAGCTATGGGATTTATGTCTTAAATTTATATTCATAATGTCAATTATTCATTTATTTTTGAAATATCAGTTGGGCATGTTACACAAATGTTGAGAAGAGCTAACCTACGAGCTGACCGACCAGCACAACTACCCTTGTGGTTGCTTTTATAGAAACAAGCTCCCACAAAATGACCAAGTGGTATTACATAAAACCATGTGACTAAAACCATGAGATTTTAAAACCATGTCCCCACATTTAATATTGGGTACTTTATTCAAATTACTTTCCCCAATATTAAATAAATACATTTTACAACTCATAACTTATGTCCCAATGTTACATACAACATAAATTGGCCCTAAGAATATTAACTCCTAGTTATGCACGTACTTTTAGGTCCCCTAGGTGCACCACACACATAATAATAAATAAAACATTATAAATGTTATCCAGGGTGTACAACACCTAATTCCTAACAAAAATTAGTTTGTTTAGGCTATTGATTATTGACTATTTATTGACCTCTCTATGGAGGTGGATCAAGGGCCCACTCTGAAAAAATGATAGAAGCTAATATTTTTAAGATTAGGATCTTTCATTTCTTCTACAATTACTATTAATTTGTGAATATTTGTTTGATTGTTCTCCCTTTCCATTAATTGTTATTGTTTATTCTCAATTCATAATTTTCTAGATTAGGAATCTACTACAAGTTTTGTTTAATAAAGTAGTTTATATTTCAATAGATTAGTTTCTTTGTAATGTATTGGATTTTATTTGTATTATACCTCCTTTCCTTATATAATTATATTAAATTATTTTCCTAACATTGGATTAGAACCTCTTCAAAGCATTAGATTGAATTATTGTTAAATCATTATTACATTTTATATTTATTAAATTATTGTTGGAGAATGCCAAGATCAGAAAGTGTGAATTGATAACCTTCCACATGTGAAATGATAAACACAATAGGATATATATCATATAAATGAAGAGCATGTAAATACAATGAGGAACCTTGCATATATAGACAAGGTAGATGAGGTAGGAAGGTAGGACTGAACAACTAACTATCCCTTTGAAGATGGAAAACTTGTTAACTCACTTGACAAGTGTGTGAGCAAGTGTCAAATATGCAGGTAGTAGGTTCCTTGGATGATAAGGACACATTTTTCAATGCCATGAAGTGAGACAAAACTCTAAATTTCCCTAAGTGGAGACTTAATCAATGTGAATAGGACTCTCTTGGGTAGGCTAAAAGTTAACTAGTTTGATGAAGTCGCTATTTACACCAACAATTACCTTTTGCTAAAATATACTAAAAATAGCCATGGACATTGCCCTATATTTGACATTGGACTAATAAGTATATTTAAATTTATGGTGAACAAAAAACCTTGACATTCCTCACTACAAACCTCATAAGTTTTTTCTTGTTCATTCATTTGTAGTGATGTCTTTTGAGTTGTTTTGGTTCCATGTTTTTTCCTTCTATTTTTTTGTGCCTTATTTTGTGTCATACTCATGATTTGTAGTGACTCCTTATTATTATTATAAAGTACCTATTGTTGATACAATATTCATTCCTTGTATCATAATTTTCATTTCAATGCCAATATGTTTCAATGAATTATCTTCACCAAATTTGTTGTGATGATCCATTTGTTGTGTAGTGAGTTCTTCTAGTTTGTGGTGGTCATTGTTGTTATCACAAGAATAATACTATGTTGTGCAACCTCTCTCTTATAATTTGAACCTTTTACAACAATGTGACGAGTAAATTGGCTCATGTTTGCATATAGGGTTGTGTTGGGGATACATTAAATATTTGTATACACTATATACTTGTTCACCTATTCTATGGATTATTTATGTATTGCATGAGGTCTCAATTTGGTTGAATCCTAGAACCCTTGTACCAAATGATTACTTTTTTACATCATAGATAACCAATTTGAGAGATCTTAAAGTGGGTCCTATTTTTCCAAATTTACCTAGGTATATCTCTCCTTTATGCTCCATATCATTGTCATATTTTTTAGGTTGTAAAAACTAAAAAATTGTAAGTGTTTAAGTTTTTAGTTCATTTTTTAAGGATTGGGAAATATTTTGGAGTTTAAAATTTTCCTATCTTGGCATCCCTTTCCTCCAACCCCCACCTTCTTTCTTTTTTTTTCTTTCAAAGTTTTGAAAATTCCCATCCTATCATTCCTTCTCCCCAATCCATGATCCTTTTCACTATGTTATTTATTAGATTTATGGTTTCAAACTTTCCTCTACCCACATACCTTGTGGCATCACTTACTTGGTATCCTCAATCCCTATCTCCCAATATTTACTTTCATATATATATATATATATATATATATATATATATATATATATATTCAAAGTTAGAGATGTTGGAATACCTTTAACACAATAATTTTATAGGTTATAATATATTCCCAACTCTTGATCCCTAACATTTTACAGTATGTTACCTTATCAAGTTTTTGAATTTAGATATATCCTTATTTGATTGCCTTGGGTAAGAATTTCATGGTATCATTGACTCCCAATACTCCCCTTCATATATATTTCTAGATTTAATGATGCAAATGTACTTTTATTTGTTTACTTTGGGAATGAAGTATAGAATACTCCCAATCCTTGATCTTTTTCAAGTTATCTTTCTTTCACTTGTCATATAATTATAGAGTTCTCTAACTCACTAAAATACCACTAATCATGCATTGAAGGCTTGCTAATTTATGGAACCTCTGAAATACCAACAACTTCCCAATAAGTAATATAAAATTGGCATAACATGATTCTTCATAGAAAGTTCTAAAGTTTGCTAACCTTAAAAAATATTACCAAGGTTAAAAAACATTCAAAATCACTTACAAAGTTCAAGATTATAGTTTCAAAGATTATATGTTGATGAGTTCGTGTATTAGGTAAATCAACACTTTACCAATAATGTGTAAAATGATGATGCAAGGGTGAGTTATCAAGCTCATGAAATTTTCACCTTCCCAACAAACTCACCTAAGGTTCCAAATTGGAAAAGATTTAGGTGTCACATGGTTGATGTGTTTTAAAGTTCCACCAAGCTTTAGAATGATCAAATCCCCTATTTCAAAGGAGTTCCCAAACTACCAAAAATATTAACAGGGTTCAACATGACTCATAAATGTAGTCTTTCCCTTCCATTCATTCCTACCTACCTCCCTAACAAATCTAGGATGTTGCAACAACCATAATTAACTCCTATAGCTCCCACTTATCCCTACACATATTATAGGATATTATCCTCATAAGTTTTATGGGATCTTCCTTATCTTGCATACCAAAATTGAAGGGTGCCATTAATGATTAGGATGATTGTAATCAAAAGAAGAAAACCCTTGATGCACCTTAGGCACATTTTAGCACCTTTAAGTTAAGATTTTATGTACAAAAATGTGGGATGGTGATATGTGAAAGTGTTACCTCAATTTTTGTCAAATCCTCGTGAGCCTGACTAAGCTTTGGAGAAAATCATCATTGGTTGTTGGGCTTCAAAGAGGTTCTCAGAATCTTGTTGGTTTTTGACAATGTTTCACTAACCACGTGTTATCTCGACAACTTATTAAAGGTTTGTATTATTTTTGATGTGTTGGTCTTCACATAAGTTGTTATAATATCATTAGCTTTTGACAAGGTTATCAAAACCTCATCAGGTTTTGATAAGATTTTCACAACCTAGTCTGAAGCCGACATAAGTAGAGCAAGTTGATGTATTCAATCAAAAGTGGAGAAATTGAAAACAATAAAAAAGAGTTTTAAAGCTTCTTGAAAGCTTTGAAACCTATTGAAATTTCATGCCACCCTTTGATGGCCCATCGTTGATAACCAATCTGAGAGATCCTACATGGGCCATCTTGCATGAATTCTCTTTGAAGCTTCCTAAATTGGCTAAGTCTTGAAGTTTCAGACTTTTGGGCTGTCACTTACTTGCTTATCTACATGCCTTCTCTATCATTTCCCTTCTTCATTCCTCCCAATCCTCATAAGCCTCTCACCTTCCTTCCTTTCCCCAAAATATTTTTTTCAAAAATTTGACTAAGTATGAAATTTTTGAATTTCGGTGGTAAGCCTTAACCCTTACCTTCGATTTCAGGCTTCAGGCTTCGGGCTTCTCTCTTACCTCTTACATTCTTTAAGTAAGAGCTAAGGCTTCTTCCTAATTTTTGAAAGTTTGTTTCATTCGGTCTTTTAGTCTTCCTTTTTCCTTTCCTTTGTAGGAGGTAAACCTTTCTTCTCCCCCCTTTTCCCTGATAACTTCTTTTAAAAATTTGACTAAGTGTCAAATTTTTTAATTGCGGGGGTAAGCCTTCACCTTTACCTCTTATTTTCAAAGGTAAGCCTTCTCTCTTACCTCTGATTTTTGGGTTTCAAATTTTTCTCATCCCTTCCTCTAAGCATGTGGTATGAGGTAATCCCAATGCCCGATTCCCGACAATGTGATATTTTCAAGGGTCTAGACCATTTAATGCATAAGCAAAGGTTTCTTTTTTAGTTTGACAGCTAGAACTTCCCACAGATATGGCATTTTTTTGGGCGATGACATTAATGCTTGAATCACTTTCTAAACAACCCATTTTGATTCTATGGATTCAAGGATGACATTTATTGCTCCCTTGACTTCTCTAAGTGGATGTTATGGGCTCCCATGCTCATTTATTATGGATTGTTGTCCTTTTCTGATAGATCCATGCCCCAATCACGATTTTCACTGGGATGGCTCCATCCTTTCACGCATAGACTTCATTGCTAACCATAGTTAGGGTTAGGATTTGGTTTGTCATTTTAATTTATGCTTGATATCTAAAGGCAAGAAATGTATTCATTTCAAGGGTTCTTCCTCTGGGTCCTCTAGAGTTTTTCTTTGGAAAACTTGTATTTTGCACTCTGCAATTGTAAAAAATTGGCTCTATGCCTCTACATTAATGAATTTGATCGTTGTTGTTGGTTCTCTCCTCTTTTCTATATGAGTAATATTTCATTACATTCATATCTTAGTGCTTTCTATCATTTTTATGCATATATGCTAAGTTATTTTTTTTACAGTTGTTGTATTGAGAATCTTTCTTTCCTTCCAACACTTTGTCAAATGCTAACCTCCATGTTTTCTTTCGAGAATCGATCAAATAGAGAACTATGTGATTCCTTTGGTCCCCTTCTTCAATGTACTAAGAAATCTTGGACAAGAAGAAACAACTTTACATCTCGGTGTAACACCTCCCATTCCCCTTTCATGTTCTCCTTCTAACCCTTTTCCTGTGTGAGTTGTTAGAGTAGGATAGTGGTAGGTTTTCATGTGTTGGGTTGGACTAGCACATTGCACTTGGATTGAAAGAGGAAGTAGACCTTCTCTAGAGACTCAACCTCATTCACAAAAAGGTCCCACACCTTGAGTTTGTTTCCATTATGTAAATGGAATGTTGAAATTTGTGTTCAGTAGGGTGCAATTTCATGTGACAACAAAACCTTTGTTGGAACTTGACAAGGTTTCAGAAACCTCATTAAACTTTGATGAGTTAATATATTTTAAGATGGAGTCTCTTTGATTAGCTTCTTTTTTTTCACAACTTATATCGGTCTTCGAAGAAGTTTTTGAAACCCTATTAATTCCAACTAAACTCCTACGGTTCAAAGGGAAATGCTAGTTTCATATATATCATTTTCTAAGCTTGGTTTCAAAACCTTTGTTGAGACCCAACATGGTTTTCATAACCGTCCCAGTCTTTGACAAAGAACTTGCAACCATGAAAGTGTGGAGAATTTGTAAAGAAATAAATTTCAAATATTTGCAAGTGATTTGGAAGTCCTGATTATTGGTTTCAAAACCACTTTTGGATTCCAATAAGGTTTTCAAAACCATCAAAAATTTTGATTGACCATATGGAGCCATTACTTTCAAATTTGGTGGCAGATGATATCATCCAAATTCAAAGCTCACACATACCAACAATTGATGTATACCATTAATGCTCAACTACCACGACAAAGCATTAAACACAAATTCTTATAGAGGGATTAGGCTTCTAGAAGAACTCGTTTTGATGAGCATTCAAGAGTGAATTTGTAGAGGACATAGGAGAGAAATTATAAAGAATGTGCATGAAGGAAGTTACAATATTTGGCCCTAATTCAAAGGTATAGTAAAATTATTCTCCTATCTTGCTATAAGGTAATCCAAAGGGGGGTTTCATAAACTCAAGAACAAGAGAATGGTTTCTATTTCTCCTACATTCCATCAAATCATTTATTGAATACAAATTATTGTTGCATTCACTCAATTGTGGTCAAAATCAAATGTAAATATTAGGTTACGAACATTGCTTTGGTTTATCAAGAAAACTACCATAAATTAGAGACACTGAGCTAGGGCATATAAATTTGGATGAATTTTGAGAAAGAACTAGAAAATAAGATAGGTCTTTGATAGCATAATGATTAATAGTGAAATGGTGGGAAAGGGAAACCTTTTGGTTTTCTCCTCAAGGTTTGACACCTTCCCCAAATTTCATGGAATGTATGGAGGGGATCTTGTGTGTAAAGATGTAAATGCAAAGATGGAGTGAGGTATTAATGGATTTAGGTAAGGTATGAGGTTGACCTACAGCCTGAAAGGTGAATCAACTAGTTTTTAACCAAATCTAGAAATGTCTGAATAATGGAGTGAAATGATCTAATTGGCCTAAGGATACAAATAACCACTTTAACACATAAACAACAGATCTGAGATATCATAGAGAAAACTAGACAATAGAAACATAAAAGGGAGGACAATGTGCACCTATGGTATAAATTTCACCCTGATTTGTCAGGACGTTTCCTTTGAGAGTGCCACTGTCCTACTAGGTATTTTTTAGATTTATTTTTGTATTCCTTTGATGTCGGAACTGTACTTTTGTTTTCCATCTACAAACTTGTCAAATTGTTGTTAGATATTTCTATAATTGAGTTTCTATGATTTTTCAAGGCCAAGGGTTTCAAATGTAACAATGAATAAAGTATCTTCAAGCTTCCTTTGATCTTCAAAATAACTGAAACCTACACATTCACAAAGGGAAGAAATTTTGTTCCATTTTAGGGGTTTGCCTTGGTCAAATCTCATCTTAGTTTTTCCACTTCCATAATGGAAATGTCAATGATAAATGGATAAATGATGGGAAGGAATGATGAAATCACAAAGTGTTGCAACTCACCACCCTTCAATGGCTTCGTTGAAGGACTGAAGTCATACACATCACCTCAAGGATCTTGGATCTTTCTTTCTTGAATACTTGAATGCTTTAGAGACCTACAAAAAAGGTTAGCCTTCACAAAAAAATAAACATGAACAAACTCACCTAAACTTTGACGTGATATTGAATTTTTAATTGCTGCAATAAATATTTAATGGTTGCACTTGAATTTCTCTTGAATGCTCTTTGAATGATCTTGACAATAGTTTTTGCTCATGAATACTTATTAGATTTGAAATGATGCAATAACTAGGTGTTTATAGGCATTTATTCTAATTTCCCAAAAATTAAATCCTAACAATTGACTTTAAATATTTGAATTTCAAATAATAATATACTGACACCAACATATTTGAATTTGAAGTGAAAATAGGGGAAATAGGTGCCAGTGTCCCAACCTTATTTTTGGTGGTTTAAAGTGTAGGGGACAAAGAATTAAATGAGAACATTTATTTTAGGCTTGTAAATTATAAAAAATATTTAAAATAAGTTGTGGAATGCATAATTTTGGAAATTATGAGCTTAATTAGTTCAAATAACTTAAAGGGGAGAAAAACATAGTGTGAAATTGTCAAGGGTGATAATTTACAATGCTACATTTAGTCCTCATTTTAGTGAGATTATGAACTTTTGCTCAGATTCACACTAAAGTAGAGAAATATATCTCAAGAAGGGTTAAAATGTACAAATGTTGAAGATATGGGATGACTAAGGATTAAGGTTATGTGATCAATCCCTAAAGATCCAAGATTCCATGGTAAACCAACAAGAGCACAAAGGATCACACAT
Source organism: Sequoia sempervirens (assembly GCA_007258455.2). Taxonomy (NCBI): domain Eukaryota; kingdom Viridiplantae; phylum Streptophyta; class Pinopsida; order Cupressales; family Cupressaceae; genus Sequoia; species Sequoia sempervirens. Next base: position 169,442 of record VDFB02356872.1, read on the forward strand.
GTATGATATGCAACAAGACAACATAGACAAACATATAATATCAAAATGAAATACAAAAGAGGGTATGCACTAATAAGTTATGTTATCCTTGGACCCATATAAAAGGTGTTCAATGATTCACATCATAGCGAAGTCCAATATTTTCTAGGTTAACCAAAAATAGGAAGGTATACAAGCCAGTGAGGATCGTTTTTCACTAGGTGAGCCCTTGTAACAAGGTAGCAAAATGTGAAACACACTAGATCTAGTGAGGACCATTTTTCACTAGGTGTGTACCAATGACAACCATACCAAGAGTTATACACCCTGATAACCTTGATAACATGCTACAAAATGATCAAAATGCTATGCCTTAACACAACACTAAGTTCAATGCCTATGAACAAAGTCAAGCAAATAAATGTCAATGTCAATGCCAATGCACCACTAATTCCAATGCTTATGAATAAACTGAAGCAAAATAATGCTAAAGTATACCCCCACTTTAAATAAATTGAAAAACACCATACTATGAGAAATTACTTTAAAGTAGAAAAATGCTAAATTTCAAGTGACAAAAGGATCACGAGAGCTTATTTAGAAAGCCTTGTGCAAATGATATATTTCCAAATAAAGCTACATAATGAGAAGGGGTTGCCCCCAAATGCAATACAATAAACAAGACAAAAATATGTACATAGGAGGGATCCATGGATCTGGGGTCAGCATGTTCCTTTTCTATAGTGATGTAATAGAGCTCAGAACTAACATCATTACCCAAATGCTTGTGGAACAACAAACACAATGGAAGAATGAAACATAGTGAGAGAATACAAACAATTTTTTGGTCAACATGGAAGAGACCTAAATGTCTCAAGACCTTGCATCGTCCCCAAAAGGAAAATGCAAGACAAAAATTAAAGATAAATTTTACGACATATAAAAGAATGGAGATAAAAATAGAAGAATGTCACGACATGCCCGCTTCCTTTGTATCCTTGCACCAACGGAGAAACAAAGGTCATCCAAAGGAAACTCACAAACATAAATACATGCCAAGCAACACAATACGAGAGATCACATAACCTACAAACAAACACAAATAACACCTGAAAAAAACATGGAGTATCGCACATGTGAGCTAACCTAAAGCAAGTCATTTGCATCCCAATCTTGCTCATCATATATGGAAGGTAGGCGACTAGCCAAGGGTACTACAACAAGTGTTGTACTAGGAGCATCTCTAAGTGCAACACATGGTGGGTCACTCTCATTAGGAGGATCATCACGATTTCTCCCATCCAAATTCATTTGCTTTGAAAATAAAAAATTAAGCTCATTATGCACCTCTTCATCAATTTTAGCAATTTCATCTTCATCATCCAAATTAATCACAATGAGAGGCTTTATGACAATAACAATTGAATCTTCTTGTTTCACTTCTTGCTTTGGTTCCATGTCTTGTTTTGGTGAAAGTTGTAATTCTTCTTGAGTTGTTTCCATAGGTGTTGGATTATCCTGCACTGTTTTATTATTTTCATTGGCGAGCAATAGCATGACGTCTATGCCTATTCTCTTTAGCATTTAGATTTCTTCTTGCAATATTTTTCAATTTGTGATGTGTAGGAGTGGTTTCTCAACCATTAGTCTCTTTTCTTCCCTTAAGGGAGGAACTAAAGGGACCATCGAGGGTTGGGAAACCACTATCTCTTTAGATCTACACACTTGTTTTAGCTTTGGAGGAACAAAAGGAATCATGTGATTGTATTTTGGTATTTTATAGGAGATGGGCAGAGGAACTAAAACATATTTTCCTTCGTTACTTGGAAGGGTCTTTGGTTCAAGCATAGGTTCATCCCTAACTGGTGGGGGAGAAGGAATAATCATAAACCTATCATTATCAGGAATATTGCTAAGAGATAACTTTGTTGTGCACTTTTCCTTAAAATTTTGTTATGAATTGAAAAAGAAATCTTCACGAGGCTTAATAGGTTCCATAGGTTGAGGCTAAAATAATTCTAGTGAAAAGTTTCCATGAGAAGACAAATGATTAAACCCACTATGATGCATTGTAAATATCCCATTTTCAAAGGGGAACTTTATGCATTTGTGAATAATCGATGGGATGAAATTCATGGAGCATACCCATGGGTAGCCTAGCTTCACATAAAATTGGTCTGACGTTGGGATAATGGATAATGATACATCTAATTGTTTTGGTCCAACATTAAAAGGAAGAGTGATCGAACCTATCATAGGGCAAGTAAAACCATCATGAGTTTTAATCCATGTTTTAAATTGTTCATAATAATATTGATAAAGCTCTTGCACAAACAAGAATTCCTCAGTGATCACATTTTCTACACACAAGTGATCAACGAGTATTCCTTGCATAGGTTTTTCATTGATACGGCTAGCAATGTAGAGAGGACCATCGAGTGCATGTCTAAGTGAAATTGATATGGGGTAACATAGTGGTTTGGCCCTTACAAGGTTGAAATCAATTAAAGAAACCATGCTATCTACTTCCTTCTCCTCCTTATTCTCATTCTCATCATCATTTATATCATCACTCATATTATCAGCCTTATCAACATTCATCTCATCATTCTTAACATACAAGCTTGCAAAAAGTTGGATGAATGGTTTGGCATAGGATTGGTAAAAATTTGCAAGTTTTGGTTAGGAGGGGAAAATAACTTATTCCCTTGATCATGCATTGTTTTGCATCATGTACAATTATGTGATGATATTTTTTTTTTGCTCGGTAATAAGATTTTGTATTGCTTGAAAATTAGATTACATCATTGATTTTAGCTTCTCTTCCAACCGCCCAAAAAAACACCTACAACTAGAAATGAGTTCAAACAAAAGGCACATTAACATGCTGGCCAACTTTTTCTACATCTCTGTTCACCTAAAAATAACTCAAAAAATTGTGCTAAAATTCTAACAGTACCATCGATAAAAAACCAAACATCTAACCCTAAAAGATTCATATGCATTTCAACCCAAATACGTTCATCCCCCATCAAGACCATAGAGTAATGTTTCAGACATGAGAAATTTTACAAAAAACACAATAAAAAGCTTTTAATTTTTGCTTGAGCTACCCGACTCCATTCCATCCTTGCAGATTGCTTTCGCCTTCCTCTTCCACTGGTGGTTCTCTCCACCTTACATTTTCTCTACCTCCACCTTCACCTAGGAAATCATTGCTTCCACTTTCATCAGCTCCACAAAGAGCTTTAAAGCTTCCTAGTTGAGTCTTGCTTCTTCTTTGCAACGAGCCTTCAATTCATCCTCTGGACAATGCACAAAAGGTATGCATCCCGTCGACCCTTCAAAATCCTCATTCTCAATACCTTCCTAGATGTCAAGCCCTTTTCCCATTACTACCCATTCTAGTATTGTCTCCAATCCATCCAATAAATCTTTATGAACAATTGTTTTTATCACCTCTCTCACTATTGTCACCTTCTCTCCCAGGTCCAATCCCCACGCCACTATCAGAGAATACAAATCCATGTTCATCCTATATATATGCCTTAAATTTACAAAATACCTACCCAGAATAATCCTCACACATTGCACCAGTCTCCCATCTTTAAAAAGAAACATACCCATTAATCTCTTCTCAGTCATGTCTCCATAAAAAGGGTATAATTATCTCTTTGAGAGAAGAGTGAAATTTTCCTCCATTGGAGCATTGTTACAATAGTGTCACCACCACAACTACACCTTCGTAATTCCTTCATTACCACATCAAACACAAATGAAGTTATCAAACTGTGAGGGCTGAAAAGTTTTAATTTTCTTGGAAAACTCAATCTGTCTTAATTATAGCTCATACTAGGGATGCCACCGCCAACCTTCACACCGATTCACCAGTCATGTCAAAACCACTTCAATCTACCCAAATTCTTTCCCATTAAATGTAGCATACTTGTCACCTTTATTAACTCACTCCACTAAATCCACACTCCTTAAGTCTTCAACTCTCAACTCACCAACTTCTCTAAATTTTAAAGCCCATTTAGAGAGGACGTCGACTTCCACATTACCTGATCTTCTTATGCGACTCACAAAAATGTTTTCGCATGAGGCTAATTCCTCTCTAATTTTCACAATTATGTTCTAAAGGTTCCACGCCCCAATGCTCCCCTTCATCACTGCTTGAACAATGATTAGTGAGTCCCCTTCTAAATGAAAATTTGAAGCTCCTAGATTTTTTCCAAATTTTATCGCCATTAAAGTAGTTGAAGCTTCAACTGCATTATTTGTTCCTTCCTCCAACTTCTTCACCCCCAATTCCAATACATTCCCATTCCAATCTCAAATAATGAAACCAACACCTGATAGTCTAGGGTTCCCTTTTGAAGCACCATCAAATTTTATTTTCCACCAGCCTTCCATTGGTTTTTCCCAAGCAACCTCCACTAACTCCTTTGAAGCCGGTTTAACCCAACCAGGCCCCTTAACGGGCCCAATTATGTGATGATATTGACAAAAGGCATTTAGATAAAAATTTGAAGGTAAAGGTTTGGTTGTGTCCATATGTTGAATAGGAGGACATTAGATTAGGTTCTTACCCAAAAGTTTTAACATGATCGAATAAAGAGTGTCAAGTAACTGGGTGAATTACCTATCTTGTGGTCTAAATTGGTATAGATTTGAACTTATGGTAGCAACATGAGGTTCAATGTGGTTGGTTCTTTGGGTGTATGAAACTTGAGAAAAAAAAATTGCTTCTTGAATGGTTGATATTTTTTTTGAGGTATGGATTCAAATTTTTCAGTACGAACCAATGAAGATGCCTCTTCATATTGACTAATCAAAATCTGATAATCAGAAAGAGTCATGCACAAATTTATGAAGGATGAAAATTTAAATAATAATATTTTTTCCCTTATGTCTGATTGTAAGTTTGCAATGAACACTCTTTGGACATCCACATCAAGAAGAGTAAGATCAATCTATGATAAATGCAACTGATAGTGGCTAATGAAATCAGTGACCTTTTTGTCTCTCTTTTGTTTGCACTGCATTAAATCAATTATGCTAATATTAGGACCAATATTTACTTGGAAATTATTGAGGAATGCATCAACTAACTCATTAAATGAGTGGATTGAATTATTTGACAATGAATAAAACCATTCCAAAGCCATGTCTTTCAATGACCTAGGAAAGAGTTTAGCCAAGAGCTTATCCTCAAAGATGAAGTCACTACACAAGGTTGTATATGTCGATATATGATTGCTAAGGTCTCCCTTACAATTATACTTGTCAAATTGGGGTGTCTCTATATTTTTTGGCATTTTTTCTTTCAATATTTCAAGTGAAAATGGGCTCCTTTTGACATATTGTGATGGTTTTCCATTTTGGCTTTGGTTCAAAGTTGAAATTTGTTGTTGGAGTGAGGTTATGTTTTACAAAATTTGGTTGATGATGGAATCATTGGTTGACATGTTATGGGAATATGGTGAATATGGTGAATATGGTGGAAGTGTGTATGTGCTTGGTGGGTTGCTATGTTTCAAATTTATGAGTGGGGATGAAACTTGAGGTGTGACATGTGAAGATTCAAAATCATAAGGATTTCTAGTGGAAAGACTTATTGTTGGAGTTATACCAATCCTTTGTTGTGTTGTTGAAGCAACAGTTGGATTTGTGTATGTAGGAATAAAGGCTACAATTGTAGGGAGGGAGACTTTAATTCATCCTTGACTTTGAGTATATCCCAAAACTTGAGCGCAACTAGCTACAGTAAGGATTTTGATATCAATTATATGAGATAGACAATGCAAGACCTCTGATTCATGAGCATCATTAATCAACTTCCTCATTTTTTCTAACATAAGAACCATAAGACTAACTAGAGATTTATTACTCACATAGTCTTACAGTCCTTCTAGGTCTTTGTCCAATTTTTTCAGTTTTCCTTCAAGAACATGGATAACCATAGTCTCAACATCTATAAATATAGGCATTTGTAAAGTTGGCATTGGTATGGTAGCATCAAGGATAGAGTCCAAAATAGGTTGAGTATTGACAACACTTGTCATGAAAGAGTTAGAAGACTCATAATCCAAAATGGATGTAAAGCTAGTGCGAGATGTCATAAGTTTAGAACTATATCTCACTAAAGTATTGGTAATAAGACACTAGGTTGTGAAACTCATTCAAGTTCCAAAACACTTAAGTGTACCTAAGATGAACACTAAATTGACAAACACAACAAATTATCCAAAAACAAAAATTAGAGACCATAAATCAACAAAAAACACAGAGACATATATCTAATAGAGACATGAGCCAGAAAAGGCAAGACAGTGGCACCCAGGGCACCTATGTCTCAAACAGGCTTTTGGAAAATTAAAAGTTTGACTATCTATTATACTGTTTAAGGTTTTTGTGTTTATGTGCAAACAGTTCTGATAGAGAATTATTTTCCAGAATTTTCTCAATTTTAGGATTGAAAACTTAATAATGCAAACATGTAACAATGTTGAAAATAAATGACATTTTTGAAATGCAGAAACATAATTTAGATAGTAGAATCCAACAGAGAACACATAAATAGAGAGTTGATTCAATTTTCAACCACAAAATGCAGGACAAAGGAACCCATGGCACTTATATCCTAGATTAGATGACTAGAAATTCAAAGTGTGAGTGTTTTTGTTACTGCCTAATGTTCCCAATTCTATGTGTAGATAGATTTGATAGTGAATATTTTTCTAGATTTTATTGATTTTATGACTATGGAAATAGAAAATATAAGTATGAAAATGTATGAATAACGAATGACAAATTTAGAATACAATTTTTAGATGCAAGATGCAATAATTGACTAATTCCAAAATGAAAGCTTGTGATAATGATGATTTGATGCAATTTTGACACAAAACTATGCAAATTTTCACTTTTTTGACCTAAACGAAAGATGCCTAAATGCATGTAATGCATAATTTCAAAATTTTATGACCTAATGAATGCAATTTGAATGTAGATCTGAGCTAAAATGACTAAAATAAACCCTATTAAAATATATGATGCAATATGAATACAATATTTTTGTATTTTTGTCTTTTTGTGATGCAAAAATGAAACCCTAAATGAGAAATGCAAAACAATGATATGTAAAACCTAGATCTAGGGTGAATTATAGAAAATTTCAAAAGGTATATAATATTAACATGTTAGGTCCACCGAAATGAAATGGTGAGAAAGGGAAACCTTTTGATTTTTCCTTAGGGTTTAACACCTTCCTCAAATTTCAAGGAATGTATGGCGAGGATCTTGTGTGTAAAGATGCAAATACAAAGATGGAGTGAGGGATTGATGCATTTAGGCAAGGTATGAGGTTGAATTATAGCCTGATAGGTGATTCAATCAAACCTTAACCAAATTTGGAAATTTCCTAATAATGGAATGCAATTATCTAATTAACCTAAGGATGCAAATAACCACTTTAACACATAAACAACAAATTTGAGATATCACAGAGAAAATCAAACAACAAAAATGAATGGGGGAGGACATTGTGCATCTATGGTACAAATTTCACCTTGATTTGTCAAGATGTTTCATCTGGGGGTGCCACTATCCGACTAGGTATTTTTTAGATCTATTTTTGCATTCCTTTGATGTCAGATCTGTACTTTTGTTTCTTGTCTACAAACTTGTTGGATCATTATTGGATATTTCTATAATTGATTTTTTGTGAGTTGTCAAGGCCTATCATTTTGAATGCAACAATGAATAAAGTGTCTTCAAGCTTCTTTTAATCTTCAAAATACCTGAAACCTACACATTCACAAAGGGAAGAAATGTTGTTCCATTTTAGGGGCTTGCCTTGGTTGAACCTAGTGTTAGTGTTTCCACTTCCGCAATGACAATGTTAATGATAAATGGATAAATGATAGGAAGGAATGATGAAATTAAAAAAAATTGAAACTCACCACCCTTAAATGGCTTCCTTGAAGGACTAGATTCCTACACATCACCTCAAGGATCTTGGATCTTGCTTTCTTGAATGCTTTGGAGACCTACAACAAAGGTTAGCCTTCACAAAATAATGAACATGAACAAACTCACCTAAACTTTAACATGATGTTGGATCTTGAATTATTGCAATAAATCTCTGGTGATTTCTCTTGAATTGCTCTTGAATGCTCTTTACAATAGTTTTTTCTCATGAATGCTTGTTAGATTTGAAATGATACAATAACTAGGTATTTATAGGCATTTATTCTAATTTCCCAAAAATTAAATCTTGACAGCTGACTTTAAATATTTAAATTTCAAATAATGAAATGCCAACACTGACATATTTGAATTTGGATCCAAAATAGGGGATATAGGTGCCCTAGGTTCCAATGTCCCAACCCTATTTTTAAGGGTTTAAAGTGTCAAGGACAAAGTATTAAATGAGAGCATTTGTTTTATGCTTGTAAATTGTCAGAAAATATTTAAAATAAGTTGTGGAATGCAAAATTTTGGAAATTAGGAGCTTATTTAGGTCCAATAACTTAAAGGGGAGCAAACCATAGTGTGAAATTGTCAAGGGCGACAATTTACGATGCTACAAATAGAAAGTGGATTGTTACAAGCCACAAGTTTTCCAATAGAAATGTAATGCACAAACCTAGTTATCGAGTGCATAAATCATTATGATTCCAACATAAGGGAGATAAGGAAAAATGACAATCAATAGGTTATTAAGGTAAATTGAGACTTTTTCCTTAAGCTTATGTTTACTAGAGAGAAGTGTATATGGATTTTAATTTTTTCCTTTCTTGCCAATGTTTTCATGAGAAGAAAAATCAATATAAAAATCTAATTGCTTGAGAATGGGTTGCTACCCCAAAGAAAGGAAAATCTCAACTGTCCAAAAAGCTACTATTGATATCAAAAATTGGCAAGGTAACAGCCTTTATGGGAAACTCAGTTAATGGGTGGACCAATTGCACTAAATTGAGTGACCTCTAGGTTTTTTAAGAAGTCAGCTTCTTCTATAATTGGGGTTTTGGAATGGGAAAAGGAAGCAGATATAAAAAATAAAGATATCACTAAGGCGATGTGCCAAGGAATAGATATAGGCATGGTAAACCTATTTTTAGGATTGAATATAAGGGCCCGATCGACAATCTGCTATGTTCTAGAATAACAAAATTCAAAGATGAAAACCTGAACAATTCATTCAATGACATAAAATAATTCCCATACACGTTTATTAGAAAGAGGAGTCAAAGACATGATCTAAACCAAAAACTTTTATTAAACCAACAACTTGTATTAAAATCATAGAAGTTCTGCAAATAAGAAATTCAGGACAATAATGACACAGTATAATGTTTTATCAAATAGCTTAAGAAAATAGAGAGGCCGAACAATGGCACAGTTTGAGAGTCTTATACAATAATCTAAAAGCAATACAAAAGGCCTAGTGTCTTTTTCCTTTTTTTTTTGAATCTTTCGAACTCATTTTAAGAAGGAAGAAGCAGTATATATAGATAAAAATCCCATCGCCTAGCGGGCTAGTAACAAAAAAGATCCTGTATCGAGAGCAATGATGCTTGCAGCAATGATTTCTTTCATTCATTGCAACATAAAAGATTTAGGCCATGGAACTTAGTCGCTTCTCAAACATATGCATCCCCTCTTAATGATGGCAGTGGTCCCAAAAAACTCCTTCCCATACATGTGTCATTCAATCATGCAGTCAGTTAAGACACGCTATAGCTTGGCGGGGCACGCAATTCTCTCTTGCCTTCCCTTCGATGAAGTCCTCGTGAAAGAGACACGTGGCAACAGGTTGGGGCCCGCTCGTTGATTCCCCCTCCTTGTGTTGAAAGATTATGCAATGAATACACGTGGAGGAATTCTTTACTATCGGCACTGATTGTGGGGTCCACCAAAAAGTGTACATAGATGAAAGCCACACGGTACGCGGACGAGGCCCGATTGAAAACTAAAGGGAAGTAGTCCTTAAGTGCCCGCGGTGACAACACATGGAAGCATGGCATAAGCTAGTAAGAGAGTGAAGGAAGGCTTCCCTGTGATGAGCGCCTGGTGGACATGTGGCAATGATGGATGAAGTTCAAAAAGATGAGGCGCAGGTCGGTACTTAGAAAAAATAAAAACCACCCATAGGGAGCTCAAGGAATTTAACATTCACAACTTTTGGCGACTACAAGGGGAATTTTGCCTATGGAACAAGGAACCAATTTTTTTTTGGCTTGGAGACCAGAGTCCCATCCATTGGGCGATGAAGTTAAAGCTTAGAGAGAGCAACTTGTAGAAGTAGCCACTCAGCCTCGAATGGTATTGATATGTCGTGCAAATTCTCTTGCACTCCGCTCAAATTGATCATTTCTTTGTAAGGAAGCATTGCAGATATATTGACCCCAGACTCAAGTTGGAAGAGAAGCCCCATTATTGAGTGTGTGACACCCTTGATATCTTCTATAGTAGGTGGTTGACTGAAACTCTAGAAAGTGAATATGTCTTGTTGCTTCTCTCCCATCTTTGTCACAATCTGCTCCGCAGTCACCACCAAGTCATCGAAAAAAAATGGGGAGGGTAAACCCATCTAGGTCAACTGGGAGAACCTAGCCTGCATGTTATTTATGGTTTGATCCAGTTTGGTAGTGCACTCACTAGAATGGAGGATGGGCATGTGGCAATGGATAAACTTGCTCACTGTTTTAGTAGCGGCCTTCCTATCCTCTATCCCTGCGTTTTCCAAGTCCTCATCTGAGACCTTATATAGACTATCCAGTAGCTTTTCCACCTCAAGAACCCTCTCCACGATGATTTGCGGGAGCCACTCAATTGCTTCATGAACTTCCTTGCCCAAACTTATCTCCTTCACCATAAATTGGAGCGTCAGCTAAAGTGTCAAGCAAACAGCCTTGACCTTATCCCAATATGAAACATATAGTTTTTGGGCCAGTGGAAGGAGATTAGGCTAGGTAGCAAGCGGTTGGGGAGCATTCTTCAGAAGGTAAATCTCCACATCCCTTGAACCAACATCTTGTGTCAGTCCCATGATCCTTTTGTTTGCGGCTGCAAGCTGTCCCTAGATGTTTCTCAATTTTGCGGACCAGTTTTCCTCTACCTAATTTTTTTTTGTTGGTTCCACCTCAAGGGAAAGCTTCATCTCTTAGAGTTCCTTCTCTAATTGAGCCTTTCAGACCTCAAATGCAGAGTCCTTTTGTTGCATTTTTTGCTCCAATTGAGCGCATTGACATTCAAACTCACTTTTTTTTTGTATCCCCTGCTCTGCCAGAGCCAATTGGTTCTAATATTCTTGGTTGCTCCGTCACAACGCGATGACTAGATTGGGGTTATAGGATTGGAACTTTGCAAGTTACTCTCAGAGTTTAGTCTGCTCTACCTCTGCTACCTGTGCTTTCTCTGATAAGCACACAATTTATGCTTCTCTCACTTTTTCCTTCACCCTTTACAAGTTTCAGCTCCTCCTTTTTCTTTAGCTGGCGAATGAACATGAGGAATTTGGTGGTCACCACTCGTTGTGTTTCTTCCATGAGCTCAAATTTGTCCTGCGGCTGGGCTATGCTTAGATGGAGTCCCATGGAAAACATGTTGTAATCATCAAGCTGCATTTCCCCTTACGATTTGATGACATTCAGATACATGGTTGCAAAATGCAGTGATCACTGAGCCTCATTGAAGATAGTTTGTACCTTTGAATTTGTCAGCTTCTTAGCATCCTTGGCCCTTTGCTTCTAGATTTTGAAAGCCCGCACTTCCTTTGTTTTATCGCCCTGCGCCATAAATTGGGCTAGCAACTAAAATAGCCCACTTGCGAAAGGTTCACCAAGAGGAAGGGAGAAAGAGAACGCGAGGATAGTGGTTCTAAATGCTTTTTTCTTTGAAAGAGTGATTGTTTGCGGGGAGAAAGGAGGAATGGGCCAAAACCCAGTTTGTGAACCAACGAGAGGACTCATTAGGTGTTGTGGCGGTAGCAGGGTCATGGCGGATTCCATATGCTTGGTGAATTGGGTTGGGCTTGATATAGTAGTAGCCAGAGGGGTGTTACTAGCAGTTATAAATGCAAATGGCGAAGAGATAGTGGATGCGGTCTAGGCAATAGTGAAAGGTGTAAGGGTTCACAGAGGAGTCAAGACAAATGGTCTTTCCTAGGAGAAATGGGAGAAACCTCCCATGACCATTGTGGTAGAAGTGGAAAAAGAAAGGTTGACACCTGAAGTGATGGGTGACGCAGAGATAGCAAGGAACACCAAATATTGTGAAGTACGAGAAGAGGGAGCGAAAGTTACCTACGGTGCGGATGACTGCGATCCTTGGCTCGTCGCTGGCTCATCGCTCATTGTAGGACCCAAGCTTGTTATAAGCTCCTACGAACCCTCTTCTTTAGTTGCATTTGTGTGCTGCCTCTTGTTGGGTAGTGATTCCTCCACCTGTATGGTCTCTAACTGTTGTTGTTGGGTTGTTTTTGACCTTTTTGTGGTCTAGGTGCTTATATGCGAGTCTCCTAATCATGATATATTGATCCACACATTTGAAGAGACTTTGCTAGGTTGCTCCATCACCTTTTCTTTTTGTTGCACTAGGGTCATCTGTACTTCACTTTTCTTCTTCGTATGTTTTTCAAATTCCTTTGAGGCGACATCTTCGTCACTCATGTCAAAATCAGTATACACGCCATCCCATAATTTATCAAATCTTTCATCCATCGCTATGCTCTGGTAAGCAACATCAAGGCATTGGATTTCTTGTCAGTAGATCCATAAATCCCTAATTCTTTCCTCACTCCAATTCTCTTTCTTTGACAACTCACTGTGGAGGGCGGCCTCAATTGTGCGCTTCTCATTATACTTTGCTAACCAGAGGTAGAATTGAAGCCATGGCAGTTTGCTACCATCAATAGGAATATAGGCTAGGTCCACCAACAAATCATCATGCTCTTCCATTAGACTCTGCCACTTTTCCCAATACAGTCGAGGGATATGGGTTACCTTGATGAATTCATTACCCAAGTCATCAAAGGGATTATAATTCCATTTGTCATACATCATCACTAACCCCAGGTGAGCCAAATTTTCTTCCAACAACTTGTGCGATTGCTTTTTCGCCATTACCACCCATTTGAAGGTTAATAGGAATTTGAAAAATCCTCTCTTGCCCTTTCCTCCACAAAATTTATAATCAATAATGGACATCTACTGGAACATTTCAAGGGCCAATACCCTGTGTGTGACATACTCTAGGAACCGGAATGGCTCCTCAGTAAAGCGGCGCATACGAACGAATGTAAAATCCATCCTGAGGAACTAGTCGCATTTAGGAGTGAAGCTCTGCATCCACTCCATCTGGTCGGTAGAAAGCCGATATAGACAACCATTCTTATCAAAATCTCACCGAATCGGAGTTAAGAAAAACTTCAAAAATGCATAATGGTCATGTGTTGTGGAAAGAAGGGGAGTCCATATAGAGATTGGATTTTTGGCTCCCTTATCAGTAAAAATAGATAATGACATCATTTTATTGAAGAAGTCGAGTTTCTGGTATAAGAACATATAAGCAAGTAAAGAAGGAAACCTGAACTTGCGTTGCATCTTGTACTCCCGTATTTGGCTCATCATTTCTTAGTAAATGACTTCTGTGAAATCATACTAGAACAAGTACTTTTTCTTTCGCAGCTGAAAACCCAAACACAGCTAAAATTATTGCACCCATTTGTCTTCATCCAAGCTACAAACAAACGCCATCATAGAGAGTGCATCCTACATATCCTGCTTGAAGGCGTTGTGCACAACTAGAATTTTTGGTGGCTCATTGCAAAATTCCTCAGGCCTCTGTGTTTCCACTTTATAAAAGTCTAAAGCTTTTCCCATGCGTTTCCAAAAGGTTCTACTTTCTGGAGTGAATATCTCCATTCTGTCTACTTTAGAGTGGCTCACTAGGATACATAGCATGCTCTAGATAGCATCTTTGCTAATGCTAGTGTCTGACCTTCGATGGTGTTGGTATCCAGGTTGAAATGTTCGATGGCTCCGTGAACAAGCTTTGAGAAATGATGCACAAAGGGACCATATACTATGGAAGACCGTTGAACCAAAGCTTATATGTCATTTTCCCTATGCTATCAACCCTTTTCATTCTTTTGCAAGCTCCTTCCCTAAGAGTCTTAGGGTTCTTAGTGACGATGGGGTCATGGATATTATCCCATTCCTCCTTTATTTGGCTTTGGTCCTTGGCAGTTTTGGGCTTGTCCAAGGCCTGTGTGTGAACCCATTCTAGTTTTTCCAGTATCCCAAGTGATGCATAAGAAGTGTCATCAAAAATATTGATGACTACTATTGCTATCATGTTGTCATACAAGCTTTGGGTTGCTTCAGCCTGTGCCTCCATCTGAGAACTTTCAGCCATTTTAGGGTACTATAAAATTGTGGTTGCGTTAAAAAAATTTGTAATTCACTTCGGCTCCATCTGCGCTCAAAACTCCTTTACTCTTGGTAGAGTGCTCAAAAATTTCTTACAATGTTATCTTCTTGCATGCAATACTTAGCTATTTCTTTTCTTGAGGTAGCCAACAACGCTTGCCTTTTAGCATTAAATTCAACATGTATTGCCAACTCTTTTGCTTGTGTGAAATGAATTACTTGCCATTTTGAAATGACCATAATTCATAATGACGATTTGGTAATCATGTTGTACAGCGCGATTTCCTTTGAACTTCAGCTAGTGATTTGAAGGCAGCTTAGGCTTCACATGCTTTGGCAATTATATCCTAAAAGGAATAATTAAACCCAAAGATGCAATAATCACTCAAAAAGATTTGTGTTCCTCTTTAGATTTTGAGAAGTTCCTGTAGAATGACACATCATCATCTGGCCATATAGACTATTGTCGATGACTGCCACTAGCTTATGCTAATTAATTAGCTCTTATTAATCTTGCACGCAACAAACTGTACCTAGCAGATGCAACTGGGTGGGAAATTTGAGCAAGCCCTAGTGTTATTTTCAAGTTGGTACTCGATTAACATCAGGCTTATGGTATGCAAATTACCATGCATATCCTGGATATTTCTATAAATAGGCGCTTAGGCAATAGCAAAATCACACTTAGCAATTTTAGCAAAATTGGTAATAGGCAGTTGGCTTAGAATTTAACATTAGGCAATTGAGTAGAATTTGCATAGAGCTAGACTTAGGTAGTTTGTGTAGAGATAGCATCAGATAATTGCATAAAGCTTGCTACCATGAATACACTTATTAGGTTAGTCTACAAGAAATCCCAGACAACATTCCTAGGGAAAATCTCGACTAGGCGACTAAAAAGAATGACCAAGAATAAGCATTCACTGGCCATTGTAGTGATGAAGTGGGTTATGGGGAGGGACTGCATTGAATACAAAGACAAGTACAAAGTTAATATTGGCATATGCTCTCACTTTGTCACATCTATGCTTGACATCCAAGTTCCCAATTCGTTGATTCTTCACCTGGTGCTTGAAATATTTCTGAAAAAGTACCTAGGCGGCCTTGGAGAGGTGGTGGCAAATGTTGCATTTGGTAAAGGCCTACCAATGGCGAGTGACCTTTGGAAGTATATTTAAGAAGACATAGTATACCATGGGTTTCATTCCTAAGCGGGTTTCACATCTAGTCACATGAAGAGCATTGTCAAAGGGTAACTCGTGCTTGCCACTTCCTGTTTCGCTTGTACAATGTGGTGCCTTTCTATGACATCGACTGGTACACCGACTTTAGGAACTTGGTGTTCCCTCTGCCACTCGCCATTGCTCCTGCGGATGTTGTTGTTGTTCCTACTGATGAAGTAATTCCAGATATTGTCAATGCCTCCCTTGCCATTGCTCATGACTAAAAACTTTTATGCCTTGAGAAATCATATTTTTGTTAATAGGTTTTGTATATATGCCTGAAACGGGCCTTACTGCACATATATATGAAGAAACTGTGGAATATATAGATATACACTCTAAAAGTGTTGCCTCATATCCATTTTGACAATGTACTTTTCAAAGTATATAAATATAATGAAAATACAACTTATATTAACATTTTGTCTCCTTTTCCTTTTCCTTTTGATTTTGCAATGTGGGTTCTATTTTTTTTTCTTGCATATATGTGTTCATTTCAATTTTGCATATGGGTTTTGTTTTCCTCTTCTTCATGGTTGCTTTTATTTCTCTCTACTTTTGCAATAATGGGCTTCATTTATTTCTACTTCCTCGCACTGTGGATGAAAATTATTGAAAGATCGGCCAACAAACTTGAAAGGAAAAATAATTACACTAGTCACATATTTACACTGGTGGCATAATATTGAAACTTAATTAAACAATTTTAGGTGAATTCGGTTAACCGAAATACTCAATTCTTCATGCTCCATATTTTCTAATTCAAATGCATTGTGCTACTTGCATTGAATTATTTTGAAAGGGCCTTCCCACAGGTTGTCAAACTTTTTGTGTTGGCCTGGCTTTGCAGCCCTTTCGTTAAATTTTGACACTAGGTCTTCGCACTTTAGACCTTGGTTCGAAGCTTTCTTGTCGAACCATCTCTTAACTACCTGTTGGTAGTTAGACATGGCTATTAAGGCCTTTTCCATTTTTTCTTGCACTTCCAGCAACTTGGCCAGTCGAACCTCCATGGCGCAATTTTGTTCTACCTCAAAAGATTTAAGCAATTGCAGCATTAGAATCTCCATATAGATAGGCAATAACACTTCTTTCCCATACACTAGCTCATACAACAAAGTCTTAAGGAATTGCTTGGGAGTTATGCAGTCTGCCCACAACGCTGCCTAAAGGTTCTTATGCCATTCTTTTTGGTGTTCTGACCTGATTCTTTTGATGAGTCTAACTAAATTTTTTTTAGTCGACTCAACCAAGCCATTCCCCTATGGGTAGTAATTTGATTACATTTTGAAGAATATGCCATGCACGAGTGTGAATTGACATATCTTAGAGCCTAGGAAATCCTTGGCGTTGTCAGAGATGATGGTCTTTGGAAAGCCAAATCTTGTCACCAATTCTTTGAGGAAGTCCATTATCTCTGCCTTTGTCACATTCTTGAGGGGCATGGCTTCAATCCACCTAGTGAAGTAGTTTGCTGCCATTAAAATCCATTTATGTCTAGCACTGGAGGCGGGATTGCTCATTCCAATGAAATCAAGGCCCCATTGTGCGAAAGGCTCCTCAACCACTATCGGATTAAGAGGCATCACATAATTTTTTCTTCTTCCTGCAAAGAATTGGCATTCCTTGTAGGCTTTTACCAAGGAGTATAAGTCATTAAATAGCGTAGGAAAAAAGTACCCAACACACATGATTTTGATGGTGGTGGTCTTCGCGGAGAAGTGTTTGCACGTGGGACTATTGTGGAAAGTGTCAAGAATCCTTTTTGTTTGCTCCATGGTGACACACCACAATAAAACGTCATTGAAGTTCCTTTTGAAAAGGACCCCTTCGATGAGCGCATATCTGTTGTTCTGCAGTCTGTAAAATATTCTCTTTTGACAAGGAAGTCCCGTCGTGTATTTTCCTGTGTGCATGAACCTTACTCTGCCCACCATCCAGCAACCTTCAGATTTAGACTCATTGGTTAGAATCAGCTCTGGTTGCTCTTCTTTGGATGTTATTTCTTTGTCGTGCGCTAGATATTCACATAGTCCTTTTCCTTATATAGTATTTGTAGGCTTGACCTCAATGTCATATTCAAGGATCTTAGTGATCCAATTAGCCCTATTTTTGGTGATTTCTCTTTCATGATGTATTCACGCACACTAGAATGTGTGACATAAACAATCACCTTATTGTAAGATATTAGATGTCAGAACTTCTTGAGTCCCTTAACAATAGCAAATGCTTTCCTCTCGACGAATTTGTAGTTCGTCTCATATTCCTTTAGGGTATGGGAGTGAAATGCTATTGGATGTTCTCCCTTCATCATCCTTTTGAGTTAAGATAGTAGCAATGCTCGATTTGCTATTGAATACATACATTATGAAGTTCTTTGATAAGTCCATATTAAGTGTCATAGGAGTCGAAGAAACAACATCCTTAACCTTCTCGAAGGTTTCTCTAGCTTCTTTAGTCCATTTGAATAATTGATCATTTTTCAGCATCAGGGTGATTGGTATGATTAATCCTGCAAAATCCAAAATGAATTTGCTCACAAAATTCACCTTCCCTAAGAAAGACTGGACTCCTTTCTTTTTGACTGATAGGGGAAGCTCTCTGATTGCTTTCGCCTGCTCAAGAACAATTGCAATTCCTTGTTTGGACACTACATGTCCCAATAGCTTGCCTTACAGTACTCTGAAGACACATTTTTCAGGTTCAGGGATACCCCAAACTCTTGGAATTTTTTAAAAACCATCTCAAGGTGATCGTCCTTATGTTTGGATAATACAGTTAGATCATCCAAATAGATTAGGATAATCTTGTTGATCAATTTTCTAAAAGCGATATCCATCACCGGTTGGAAAGTGGCTCCCACATTTGAGAGGCCAAAAGGCATTTTAGCATGTGTGAACGTTTCCCACTTGGAAGTGAACGCCATTTTGTGTCATTCCTCCTCTTTGACTTGGATCTTATTGTAACCAGAGAAGCCATCTACCAGAGAAAACATTTATGATCCTACCATTGTTTGTAAGATTGACTCCATGGAAGGTAGCGAGTAGTGATCCTTTAGGGATGCTCTATTTAGGTCCTGAAAGTCAACACATAGGTGGATGTCTCTGTTCTTCTTTTGGACTAGGACTAGGTTGGATACTCATGTCCTATGCTTGATCAAGAAGACAATTCAAGACTGAATTAGCTTGGTCAGCTCTTGTGCCATCAAGGCTTCGATCTTTAGATTCACTGGCCTTTATTTTTGGCAGACTGGTCTTGCACCTTCCATCAACTCTATTGTATGTTGGATGATGTCAAGATCGTATCCCTTAAATTCATCATATGACCAAGCCACTAATCCTTGATACTTCTCAAAAAAGTTGATGAGCCTCTCTTTATCATGATGTAGAACATCCTTCCTGACTTTGAGCTTTCTTCCATCTCTGACCTGAAGATCCGCATAGTTGCTTTTGTTCACTACAAGCGTCCTTTTATCATTTCTTGCATCATCACAATCTAATAATTTTTTTGAGAATGAATAGCCCCTTTGCAAGCTTGTTTGACCTCAATTGAATGATTTTTCCATCGTAGGTGACTGCAATCTTTGGTTGGAGTTGGTTGGAAAACTCGCCCAACTATTGGATGAACGAGGCAATGTGTTCATCACTGTCAAACACTTGCAAAATTTGATCATTATCTGGAATCACCAGTCAGACTATCACTCATACAAAGTATTTGATATGAATTAGGTCGGAGATAGGGTCAAACTGAGATCCAATTGCGGCCATGCAATCTACATCACTATTTTGTTCTCAGGGCACTATTTGGATGTTGAAGGCTTCAAAACCTTCAATCAAGTCCCAAACCATATGTCTATAGGATCGCATGTGAACATTCTTTGTAGCAAAGACCCCTCGAACTTGGTTGAATATTAGTTCAAAATCTTCAAACACCATTAATTGCTTGATGCCCATCCACTATGCCAGGCTTAGACCTTGCACTAGGCCTTCATACTTAACTTCATTGTTCGAACAAGTGAATTGGAAGTAGAAAGACAGGAGTGTCTTTTCATTGTGTGGGGATATCAAAAATTTCTCGACCCCTATGCCCACTTTGCATCTTGCTCCTTCGAAGTGCAACATCCACAACTCTTAAGCTTGGTTACCTTTAGGTTCCTTCAAAACCTTTAGAAGCACTTGATCTTCATCATAGATGACATAGGTGCCTAACCTGGTAGCATGATAGTTGTCGAAAGGATTAGTGTCAATGTATTTGCTCAAGATGGTCTCCTCTGAAATAGTTTGATCTTTGATCACTTTTTCATCCTTTAGTAGCTCAATACAATATGTTTCCTCCTTGGTGGAAGAGGTATGATCAGCCTCAAAGTTGATCATGACTTCATTGGCCATATGTTCTGAATGGGGAGCTTCAAACACTATTTTCATTTTAGCTCCATGCTTGGTCCTTAGGATCAAGTGTGACCAGTCTAAAGAAAGATACCCACCTATCTTTAAAGTGAATTATAGGGATAGGAAAAGACTGAACATGGGGGGACGTCTATGATCATAGTATCTTGCAAAACTGTGATGCTAGGGAAGGAGAACATAGTCAAGGGGAGGTCTTTGAGTACACCTATGGTTTTGAATTTATTCCTATCAAGTTGCATAACCCCCCTCTTTAAAGGTTCATAGCTAAGTCTTGGGGCTTCAGCTATCTGCTTAGGCATGACCGTAGTGCTAGCACTGGAGTCAATCATGGCATTGTGCAATAATTTCTCTCCCACAATAAGAGTTAGGAAGAAGGGTTTTAGTTTTGTCTTATCTCTAACCTTAGTAGAGACTTCCTATGTGGTATTCATGAGAATTTTGCTAGGAGGTGATGGATCAATAGCCTTTCCCTTGAGCAATTGCTCTGTTGGCTTAATGATTGGATCCTCCCGGAGAGCCTTCTGTAGCAATGTCTTATGCTCTGGAATGACTAAGATATCCCAAAGAGACACATTAGTAGATGATTTTTTCAATTGTTCCACCACATTGAATGGTGGCGGATTTGGAGGCTTCTGCTCCTTAGCTCTAGTTATAACAATTTCCCTTCACAATGAACATTGTTGTGCCACTGCAGAGGTACTGGGTGTCTGATCGAAAGCATTTTTGGGATGCAGACTGACTGGTTGTGGAACGACTAGTTCGCTCGTGAATCTCCTCGTTGAGAAAGTGTTGTAATTAGACTGCACTTGTGGGGTTTTTGATGTGGATGCATCATTATCAAACACCGCCTCTTCTTCTTCCATCCATGAGAAGAGCGTGTGATCGAGAGAAATATATGTTTCTTGCTCTAAGGACATCCCTTGCATTTGTGCGCTGAGTACTACATTTTCCATTTGTGAAGAGGCATATACATAACCTCCATGGTCTGACACTACGCCTTGGTTGCATTGTTCCGTGACTTTTTGTTGTAGATTGCCACACAGGCAGTTTTAGGGCATATGTGCATCACCACAGGGGAAGCACCAGGGGTTGATGTCATCAACTAAATTGTTTTGCCCTGCCGTCAATTCTTCGCTCAAGCTTGGGTTAGCACTTTGTAGTAGAGTGGGTACTGGAACTATTTGATTAGTTGTTTGAGCCTATGTATTTGTCTGTGAGCCTCCTTGGAACTAGTTTTATTGGTAAGATCTTTTTCCTTGATAATTTTGGTAGGTTGGCTTCGGAGGTGCGGACTGATTTTGCTTGATAGTAGTTATTTCATTGGCCATAGCCCGTAACATTTCCTTGATGTCACTTATCTCATCCTTTGAAGAGCAGGATGTGGATGCAACATTTTGTGGTGTGCCAAGATATGTGTACATGGATTGAGGAGGAGCGAATGCATTGGTAGATGGCATCCCCTAGGCGAGAACTAATATCTCAAGGAACATAGACATGATGGGTTGAGGCAAAAACTTTTCGGCGTCTATCAAATTGTTCTCTGCTTTGACTGCAATGTTGTATGTGTTTGGTAGCGTGGTTCAATCAAGGGACTAGATCATCATCAAGATGTCGGAATTGATGAATTTTAAGTAAAACATGAACACCAAGTCGACCAGCAAGTAGATAGCAGCCTGAATTCTTTGCCAAGTTATATGGAACTGAGTGTTGAAGTCAGTCATGGCTTCATATGGGGCCCACTTTATGATTTAGAGCTGATGATATTGCAAAGAACCATCTCCGTCATTCAAGAATCTTTCATAGAAAGGGTCTCCGAGTTGATCCCAAGTAGCGATGGTATTAGCTTACAACATGCGGTACCAATCCAATGCTTTATCCCTGAAAGAGGTTGCGAGCAACCTTAGTGCTATATTTTGGTTTGTAACTGTTACCCAATTTTCACCTACGGGCTCAATCAGGTAGGGAAATCTATGTTTTAAATGTTCATGAATGCCAAATGGGGACATTGTTGTGCAGGAGTAAATCATACACCCGATGTATTTCTCAAGGGAGCCTATTAGAAAGCATGCCTTAATCAGATTTGGCATAAAACTCCTGAGGAAGAAAGTCGTTGGGACCTTTCAGATGTCTTGTCGATTGGCAGTGTGTTATATTCATTTGGTATCCACCGGTTGGCCAGACATTTTATTCGCCGTGGGTTTTTATGTCTCCCCGACTGCTGAGGTCTCACCAACCGTTGCATAGGGCTAGTGTCGCTGAAAGAAAGGAGTTTGGCGAAAGGTCTGGCCAACAAGAAGAAGTCTCGGTGAAAGAAAGGAGTTCATCGTAATGTCTCAACGACCAAGTAGAGTCTCGGCAACAGGGGATAGAAAAGGGAAAAAGTCTCACCAATAGGGTGGACTCTTGCCAAAGTGAAACAACGTCAGCGTAAAGTTTTGAGCTCGCCGACCAAGCCAAGTCTCCCCGAAATGAAATAAGCTCTCGCCGAAACAAGGAGGCCTCGCTGAGAAGTCTTGTCGACCCGATAGGGTCTTGCCGAAGTGAAGTGAGCTCAGGGCGAAAGAAAGGAGTTCAACAGGATGTCTCAGCGAGCAAAGGTGGTCTCGCCGAGAGAGTCTTCCTTCGACATAAAGTCTGGCCGAATAGGAAAAGTCCTGCTAAAAGAGGGGTGCCTTTGGTATAATATTTGTTCAGCATGATGTCTTGCTGACCCAAGGAGGTCTGGCTAATAAATGGAACTCTTGGTGTAATGTTTTGAGTTCGAGGAGATGTCCTGTCGAAAGACGGAGGTCTTGGCAAAAGTTGGTGCCCTCATTGTGATGTCTCATCGACGGGGTGAGGTCTCACTGAAACAAAAGGTCTCGGTGTAATGTTTGGTGCTTAGTGTGAGGGCTTGTCGACCCGAAAAGTCTCGCTGAATGGATATTTGAAATCAGTAAGACTCCTGGCTGTAGGGTTTGAGTTTGACATGATGTCTCAACGAATGATGGTGGTCTCGCCGAAGAAATAGGAGCTCGGGGAGACATCCTGCCGACACGAGGTGGTCTTGCCGAGAGAGAATGACGTTGGTATAACCTCTGTCCGACAGGACAAAGTCTCGCCGAAGGAAGTTGTATTCGCTGACAGAAGGCTTGGTCAGTGTAATGTCTCACCGACTGAAGGTGGTCTTTCCGAAATGAAGGAATCTGTGCTCGGGGAATAGAATGGTTTCGGGGTGATATCCTGCCGATTGTTGGAGGTCTCAGCAAAATGAAATGGCCTCGATGAAATATCTTGCTAACCCAATGGTGTCTTGCCGATAGCGATCAACTTGCCCATGGAAAAGGATATCGGTAGGACTCTTAGCGTTTGCTATGACCTCCTATCATCTAATGTTTGTCTTGCCGGTAGTGATGGATCTGTTATAAGTTTCGGTGAGACCTCTGGCCGATAGTGATAGTCTGAGCAACAATTTTTGACATCGACTTAACTTTTGCCGCTTGTTGTGAGGTCTCGTCGACAGTTGTGTGCTATGTCGACCGTCCTGTGGAGCATAATCGCATCAGGGAGACACAACCAGTGTCTCACCGACATGCAATTCTGGTTGAATGACCTTTGACCACCTGGGAATATTACGTAGCATGTGTTCAACCAATCAGAAGGAGCTACAGGTGAACCGTGGGTAGCTTGACCGATGCCAAGAAGATCAACAGAGCATAAATGACATCAATCTACTCTAAGATCGAAGGTGATCAGTCAACTCGGTGAACATGGTGTTTGGATCTAACAGGGCAGGTCGAATGTTGCTTCTTGAAGATGGTCAACTTGCAGAAAGATCTTGAGCAAAAAAAAAGCTGAAGGAGCAGAAAGGCCACGAGTCTCAGTGACAGCTGGGATCTCTACTGGCAAAAGGTGGATCAATATTAATGGTAACGCTTCAAAATTTTCAAAGCGGCTCAGATGAAGTCTCAAGGTGGACACAGAGGCCAGAAGTTAATGCGATTATTCCAAAAGAGTTGGAGGCCATTCCTGGAGCAATCCTTCACCGACATGGACAGTGGGGATACACATTCAATGCATAAGTAACTCGATTAAAAAGATCTAAGGGAAGATCTTTCTGGAGGATGATATTTTTTGTAATCCCTAAGGTAGGGGCCGACACTTTTAGTATATATGGCATTTTTTGCCTCTTTGTAAGGGAGTTCTTATGATTTTTGAAAGTTTATGAATTTTGCATTCCTTTCTCAGATTATCAAACTTTTGTAACTCATTTGGAGCATAATATACAGAGTTTACCTTAGTCACTGTTGATGATTCAAAATTACCATCTTGTTCTTGCAAAGTGTTGAGCATTTCAGGTTAATGATCAAGTTATTTTTGTGAATTTCTTCTATTCCCTTATAACTTTATCTTTTGTTTTCATGCCTTCCTTTGCAAAAGTATCATTATACAAATCACAAACTGTGTTTACATAATCACACATGGATTCTAATCTGTGAAAGTATTTTCCTCTCTTGAAAAAGTGTGTGAATCAAACCTGTTTGTGATACATTAATGCAAGGCTTACAGATTTGATGTGTAATTTTATGTTCATTGTCAATTTTCAAGTGTAAATCAAAGTATTCCATTGCTCTTATCAGTTCGGTGTATCACCATAGCATTTAGTTTTATTTTCATGCACTCCTTCTCCCTTTTCCTTACAAAGATCAGTAGTTAGGTGATAACACAAAGGAATCTGGCCTTCTCCGGAGGTTCATTTCAACTTTAGGTGACCCACAGCCTTGAAATGATCCCATGTTTTCTAGAAAGCTTAGTTTTTCATAACTTTGCATAGGTTTCATTTCTAGGAGATAACAGTAACTTTGTGTACCAGACACACATCCACCACATCTTGCAAATATTTGGATGGTGTTCTTGAGCCATCTCCTGTAAATTTAGGTATAACTTTTAAAGTGGAAACCAAAATAGGGGCCCAAATGATAGGTGTTATTGGTGTTATGAGGGGGCTTCCGGCATCCCATGCCACATAATTTTTGTTAGCGACTAGAAACATGGCTAGCGAAAGGGGCAAAGGAAGCTAAGCATTCCTTATCTGGGTCACGACTTTTACTGTTCCTAGTGGCGGCACTAACAAACTAGGGTTATTCATTGTTTTGGATCTAGTAACAAGTCGATGGCTTATACACCCTCTTTAAATTTAGATTCATTTAAACAGTTCCACCGGGTGTGCCAGAAAAAAGAAACTGTTGCTACCAAAAATTGGAAAGGTAACAACCTTTATGGGAAACTCAGTTAATGGGCGGACCAATTGCACTAAATTGAGTGACCTTCGAGTTTTTAAAGAAGCCAACTTCTATAATTGGGGTTTTGGAATGGGAAAAGGAAGTAGATATAAAAAATAAAGATCTAACTAAGGCAATGTGCCAAGGAATAGATATAGGCATGGTAAACCTATTTTTTAGGATTCAATTTAAGGGCCCGATCAACAATTTGCTATGTTCCAGAATAACATAAATCAAAGATGAAAACCTAAAAAATTCATTCAATAACATAAAATAATTCCCATACACATTTATTGGAAAGAGGAGTCAAAGACATGATCTAAACCAACAACTTGTATCAAAATCATAGAAGTTATGCAAATAAGAAATTTAGGACAACAATGGCACAGTATAATGTTTTATTAAATAGCTTAAGAAAACAGAGGCCAAACAAGGGCACAGTCTTAGAGTCTTATACAATAATCTAAAAGCAATACAAAAGCCCTGGTGTCTTTTTCCTAATTTTTTTGTATCTTCTAAACTCATTTTCGGAAGGAAGAAGTAGTATATATAGATAAAAATCCCACCGTTTGGAGGGCTAGTAACATAAAAGATCCTGTATTGAGAGAAATGATGCCTACAACAATGATTTCCTTCGGTCGTTGCAACAAAAAAGATTCGGGCCATGGAACATAGTCGCATCTCAAACATATGCATCCTCTCTAAATGATGGCAGTGGTCCCAGTAAACTGCTTCGTAGACATGTGTCATTCAATCATGCAATTGGTTAAGACATGCGGTAGCTTGGCAGGTCACACAGTTCACTCTTGCCTTCCCTTCGATGAAGTCCCCACGAAAGAGACATGTGACAATAGGTTGGGGCCCACTCGTTGATTCCTCCTCCTTGGGTTGAAAGATTGCACAGTGAAGACACATGGAAGCATTCTTTACTATTGGCACTGACTGTGGGGTCCGCCAAAAAGTTTATGTAGATGAAAGCCACATGACTCACAGACGGGGCCTGATTGAAAAGTGAAGGGAAGCAATCCTTAAATGCCCGCGGTGACAACATGTGGAAGCATGGTGGAAGTCGGTAGGAGAGTGAAGGAACGATTCCTTGTGGTGAGCGCCTGGTGGACATGTGGTAGTGGCAGATGAAGTTCAAAAAGATGAGGCATGGGCCGATACTTAGCAAAAATAAAAACCACCCGTAGGGAGCTCGAGGAATTTAACATTCATAGCTACATAGGATTCACTTTGCAGATAAGATTTCAGACATGATAGTCCTCTTCCTGAAAAAAGGGTAATGAAAAGGCCCTGAATTTGAAGATTGGATGTACTTCTTTATTCAAATAATCATTCATGGTGAATAATACCTTGACTAGATTAGCTTATCAATGACCAAATGCATTCAATGATAGTCCAATTTCTACTCAATAAATCCTTTTATGTGTCTTCTTATTTATTCTATGATATTGCATGTACAAGACCCTGGTTGAGTTTGTGACTAGTTGAGGTTCATGATGAAACTATCTAGGTCTATGATTAATATACTCAAATCCAATTGGAAAGTAGTTTTAGGAGTTTTAGAAGAGTAAATAATGTATTTACTATGAGTATGGTAAGAGAAATCCAAGGAGATATGGGTTTGAGGGTTTCTCTAGAGGTTGTCCAGCTGATTGATACATATGGAAACCATTTTATACAATTTTAGAGGTTCACATACATCAGGATTAGAGGATTCGATGGGATCCCTTATAAGTTGCCTAAGTATGTAGAAGATAAATTTATTCTCATTGAAGTGTGTACAGAGTGACTGCAGTAAATAAAAGGTGTCAATAAATAAAAATGGCAAGTATCCAATTCGCTATTGGCCTTGGTTAAATTATTCTTGTAAATCTATGTCTGATGCTCTCAATATTGATAAAGATTTAGTAAAGTTCTCCATGTAATTTTATGAAAGGATATTTTCCTTTGATAGTAAAAATTTCATTAAGGACAATTTGCAACTAGGAATAGGTTTCTACCACATTCCACATTTGGAAGACTACTAGGAAAACTGTGTAGATAAATGTGAAGTCAGAAGAAGAAGTTGGATGAGGTTATCCTTGAGATAAATTGTGACTTTCATATTGAATTGGGATGTCTCAAATATTGAATATGATGAATCAAATTTGGTGTATCCAATTTTTATTAATCATGTACAGACACAACCAATTGTGCCAATTGATTGGAGTGTAAAAGAGGTTGAAAGTATTGATGCTAAAATTGCAGTGGTAATTAAAAGAACTCAGGATTGAGTAGCTAAGAAGACTATTAAAAAAATTTCCACAGTGCCTCCAAGATCTTAGGATACGTAGAACCAAGTGGAAAGGATCCAACATAACCATCTTCTAATTCACTACCATGTTGTTCTTCTTAATAGACAATTTCAAGGGGGCAAGGGGATGGCGACGAAGATCCTGTAGAGAAAGGAATCCTTGAGAAGACTTGTGAAGACACTACTTAGAGAAAAACTCAAAAAGAAAAGGAGAAACACGTAACAAAAGAAGAGGTTGTAAATGTGCCTTCATCTCCATCTCGAGAAAGTGGTTCTTCTTCTCATGCCTCTCCTAATTCTCCTTCATCAAATGCACCACAAAATTCACTGCCTAGAGTAGGCTCCCCTCCACCTTCTTCCCCTAAAATGTAGATCTTTGATACTCCCCCTCTTAGGAGAGATTTACAGTTTGCATCCCTTGGTACCAATTTTATGACAAATCCTGCTTCCTCTTCTTGGTTAGAGAAGAACCTCTCTAAAAAGAAGGAAAAATTTCAGTTGAGTCTCCTTGATAAGGATGTTGTTGGCCAGTTACTTCAAATATCTCCAAAATCCAAGAAGTTAAAAAACTACTTTTAGATTGATGGGAGACATCGGCATAGGAAATATGTAAGTGGAAGTAGCACATCCTTGTACACAAAAAGATGCAAGGAAAGAAACTATTAGTGATTTCCACATCACTAAAATTAACTTGGGACCTTCTACCAGAGACGAGGATGTCCATAATTTTTACGTGACAATTGCCAAACTTGTGGAGAGGAAAACCATAGATAAACAAAATGATGAATGGAAGCATCAATTAAAGATCCTAACTGATTTCTTGAGATCATTGATTTATCCCCCTCATCAACCAATGAATTAGCTAAGCACTCCTTTTTTATCCAAACTCATATGTTGGGAAGGATATGGTCAACAAAATTCATGTTTACAAGTTTTATGGGAAGGTCATAGAAGATTGGACCAAGGACATCCTAGTTAGGGGAACAAATTTTATAATAGACATGAAAAATATTTGTGAAGATATTGAGGCGTTAAAAAAGAGATTGACAATGAAATTGCTACCACCAAACACTAAGAGTCCATTTGTTTGAATACTGAAAATGGTCTCAAGGAAATGGTCGATTTGGGGTTAGATAAATTGGTAGCTAGGCAAACTATTCCAAACATAAAGGATGGAAGATGCTTTATATTGAAGAAAAGTGTTGAATGGAAACTCTCATTTTTTAAACAAAACATATTGGAGAAAAGAAAATTGCTCAAGGAATGTAATCGGATGAAGATCGACATTTAAAAGAACTATTCAGTTATAGGCATTCACCTCTAAGGAGAAGATGATTCTCAAGATGAGAATGTAGAAACGCTAAAAGGAAAATTCAAGGAATTGATCAAGAATCTCTTTGACAAACAAGCTTTTAATGTTGAGGGCATGAAAAGATAAAGTAGTATTGATTTCTCTTTATCCTGATTCCTTAGACATGCGATGACATTCTTTGGTAAAGTGGATTTGGTATGAGGAAATAAAGCTTTGTGAAAATTAAGAAGTAAAAATGTAATTATTCCTTAGCATAGTGAAATGCCTCCATCGATCAAAGCTTTTCACACATACAAAGCCAAAATTGCCACACAAGTTGCTTGATCATCACAAGAAGGGAATGTTGATAGTGTGCCACCTCAATAGTGCCTTGTTTTTTTATTGGTTTTATTTTTTAAAATAATGTTGAAGTTATGAGAAGTTTAAGGGCCTCCTAACTTCTTTTTAGTTACTTTCAAGAAGCGATCACTCTTATGAATGTATATATAAAATATGATGTCATTGAAAAGAACTCTCTAAGAAAAATTTAAAAGGGGATAGATAGAATATAATTCAAACTTGAAGGTTGTGTGTCTATGAGCCTGCAATTTTGGGTCAATGATGAATGAAATCTATTATAATTCATGTGTTGTGATTGGTTTATTTGGTTATTGCATTTCTATGTGAGTGTGAAAATCATTTTTGGAATTTGATCTATTTGAGCTTAGAATTATCTTTGGTTAATAATTTTATTAGTTAATGCTTTGTAGAATGCAATTATTCTATGTTTTGATCATTTTCTCACAAATTATATCATACTCAATAAATATTACTTGGTACCATTTTATAGATCTTTGTTAATTCTATTATTTTGGCCTTTCCTCCATTCTAGTTAAAATCATACCCATATTAAAGTTTCAAATTTTTAAAAATAACATATTTTCTTATCAAACGAGGGATCTATACCTCATAAAATTCTAAGGAAAATTATTTCACATAGAAATGATTTACCCGATTGTTGGTTAGTAATTATTTGTATGATTGGAAAACATGGGAAAAATTTAGAATTTCAAATAGTGCATAATCCATTAATTAACAAAAAGCATGAGTGACTTTTGTAGTAACAAATGACCATTCTTCTTCTCTCAAGACTGGTGTTGGGAGATATATATTTTCTAATTTTAATTTGTAAAGGGGGAAAAGGGTTGTAGAGAAAAAAAAAGAGAGGAAGTGGTTTCCAAGATGTTAGGATTCATCTCCAACAAAGGATCTTAAGTAATTTTTGCATTATAATAACTAAGGTCTTGTCCCAAATGCATAATACAACATTTTAATCATAAAATAATAGTTATAACATGCGTATTCAACATATTGTGAATGTCTTTGTGTGTATTGTATGTATCGCTAAATATTTTGGTGATCTTTATCATAATTTATGATTTAGGTGTTAAATATAATTAGTTTATCATCCAGATAGCTATAAAATCCTTGTAGATATTTTATAGGGCATATTTAAGATTAATTCAAGGAATGTATGGGTTTAATCATGGATAGGTAAGTACATTCATTTATATGTTTAATAAGTTTCATTTATTATCTAACTTGCATGCATAGAGCCTAGCTTATGTGTCAAGTTAAAAGGATATAGTCTTAATTGGTATTTTGTTTAAGGTATCACAAAATAAATTCCAATTTTTGTATTTTTGATTTGTATGAAACTTAAGACTATGTGTCCCAATTAGATATAGGCACCCATTTGCTTCATTTTCAACCTACCATCACACCAACACTTAGGATAATTAAAATTAGACTTCATTTCACATTGTTGATTCATTCCACTCACTACCTTGTTTAGATATGCATAAAAACAATTTGGGGTTAAGAAAACTATATCCTTAAAGACTTTTTATGTTGATTCATGTACTTTAGAAAGGCGTAGAACCTTACATTAGAAAATCATCATAAATGTACTTAGTGATAGAAAAATTGGGGTATACTATTGTTGGAAAACACATTTGTCAATGTTAGAAAGGTGTTTGAGAGGGGTGTTAGAAAGGTGTGGATTCAAGGTGACTCACTTAATATAGTGAGGTATTTGCAAGGTACTCAGAAGCCGATTTGGATGATTGAATCTCTTATTAATGATGATAAGGTCATTTGATGAGGTACGTCTATTACATACCTTTGGGGAAGGGAATTCCCTAGCGGACTTTTTTGCCAATGATATTGTTAACCAATGAGTTTCAAGATGGGAAGAGTAATCCTCTCTTCCTGAGAGGGCTAAGTTATTATTACGAAATGACAACTATCCATGATTGTTTTGTAGTGGGTGATCTGATGACAATTATATCCCTCCTTGTTACACATTTTATGGATATTTTTTAACCCATTTTTAAGGCCTTTTGTATAATGAGACAGTTTTGTAAATTCTTGGTCGTTGTGTTTTTTCTTGGCATCATAGATATGGGTGGGGATAGGAGCAGGCTTGAGCCCATTTCCTGCAATAAATGGAAGAATAAGATGAAGGTTTGGAGGATTTTGGAGAACAGGAATTTCACACCATATATGGAAAGGCTTCATGGTTTTGACCATGAAACCTATGATCGGTTTGTTTGAAGTTGGCACAATAGGTTTCTGAAGGTGAATGGGGCTGAATTCTACATCAATTAAGACCATAGCTTTTATAGCAAGTTTTCCAATTGAGGGGTGTAAGTTTCATAAATAAAGGAAGGGAAATGAGGATGCAATGGACCGGTTTTTCAAGGAAAATGAGAAAAACCTGGGGTATGAAAAAATATCTCTTAAGCGCATTTGGGAAAATGTGGCTAAATTTTTGATGAGTTATGTCACCCTTGATGGACACTTCTCTACAATTTTAAGGTATCACTTTACCCTTCTCAATCATTTTAGGCATAACCTGCATGTTTCCTTCTCATTCTTCCTCTTTAATTCCTCAAAGGTTTTGTTTATGCCCACCATAAAATCATTAGACCCCGATTATTCATGAAGGACTAATCTTTCTCATCATGGAGCATGTTGGGCTAATACTCCAGCCAAGGATATCATGTCTAAAGATAAGGCCATTGTATTTGATTCTCCATCTTTTGGGTTGGATATAGAGGGCATTGGGGATGAAGATTAGAAAGTGGAAGATGATAGCAGGGATGTTGAGGTTTTGTCTTCTCCATTAGAATCTCCCAATAAGAAGCATAAGAGGGGGGAATTGAAAAGAAGGTTCCCACCAAAAAGCTAATCCAGGGGTCAAATTTTAGCAGGTTTGAGTTTGGTGAGGATGTCGATGTGCAATTGAAAGGTGGGCAACGAAGGTGAGTAAGCAACATGAAATCTAAGGTAAAGAGGTTAGAATATTATGGTTTTGAGAAGGGAGGGGAGGATGGTACCCATTCTCAATAGGTGAAGGACCAAGCTGAAATTGGTAGAAATGCCTCCTTGGATGTGGAAGAATCCCTTGTAGAACAACTCTCTCATCATGATGTTCTAGCTAGTAAAGGAAATGACAAAGTTGTGGATATGGTGGTTAAGGAACTAGACCCTGGAAAGTCTAAATGTGCGGAAAATTTCCATCCCCTCTTGGAGGATTTTTCCTATTTGGATGAGGATAATATCTCAATGTTGGAGCTTCTAGATATGGCCAAAAATGGGGCCACCTGCAATTTCAAATTAGCGAAGTAGGTGATGAAAGAATTCAATAAGGTGAACATAAATATTAGGAGTTTAAAGGAGAACTATGCTAATCATCCCAAAGATCCAGCCTCAGACTTGCTCATTGAGAGATTGGTTGATCTGGAAAAGCTCATTTTTAGATTTTAAATTAGAATGTGAGAGCCACATTCAAGATATGGATGGAAAAATTAAGGAAATTCATGCAAACATCCAAAATCTTATGAAAATTAGTCACATGTATATCAAAAACAACACAGACTCCCTCAAAGTATCAATGGATAAAATCAACCAACTTAGGGAGG
This sequence comes from Sequoia sempervirens, assembly GCA_007258455.2. NCBI lineage: Eukaryota > Viridiplantae > Streptophyta > Pinopsida > Cupressales > Cupressaceae > Sequoia > Sequoia sempervirens. The sequence goes on from VDFB02356872.1 coordinate 202,328, forward strand.
ATCAAATTTACTTTGTTGAATTGCATGAGGACTTGTCTTCCAAGGAAAAGGGAAAAAAGATTTCCAAGGATGAGGTTTAGGGCCCAAGTACAAGGACTAGGGGTAGTTTGAGGAAAACATTTGAAGAAGAGAAAAACAAATTACTATTTATGGTTAATATGCACTATAACCCAAAGCTCAAGGTGGCAAACACCTTGAAAAATCTAAAATAGCTCCACTACATCTTGTTTGGTTTTGTTTGTTGGGTTGATGTGTTTTGGTTGTTGGTTGGCTATTGATTAAATTATTTCATGCTCGTATCAGTAGCATTTGTTGTGATTCGATGTAAAGGGTTTTGGGTCCCTTCAAAACCTATTTTCCCTATTAATCAAGACACATTTGTCACTGTAGATTTTGGATAAGTTTTTGTTAAGCTAACAACTTACCTCTAGATTTGAGAGGGGAAAATCCATTTTATGATAATATTTTTTTGGATTTTGTTGTACTTTTAACTATAAAGTATTGAAAGGAATAGGAAAAATATTTAAAGAAAATGAGATGTTTAAAAATCCCAACAACAAACACATGAATACTATGGGTTTCATAAACTTATTCGAAATTGAGAAAGATTCATCATAAATATCAAGGACTACATTCAAGAGTATTATGATGTATACACGCTATAAGCATTAACATATATAAATTTGGATACTAAGAAATATGTGTGTTTTTAATGTATAGCTTTAGTAATATGACTAATTGTTTTCACAAAGGGGATTTAGGATAGAAAAGGTCCCCAATAATTTAACATATGAGAGATTAACAATCACATATAAATGAACACCATGAATCCACTTTTAAAATGTTTTCTATTTCTTTGAAAAATCATACAATTCCAAAAATCCCTTGTATAGAATTTGTGAGAGCCAAAAAGTCCTTTTTACAATAGCCAAAGCATTGTATATATAGGATTGGTCCCCACAATTACTCCATAACCACTTGAAATTTTTGAGAAAATAGAGTAAAATTTATTGAAGTTAGAATTTGCTCAACTTTCCTCAAAATAAATATTATTTTCTAACTTTAATTACAAAATGTGACATATGTCACTTTTACAATAGATAACTCAAAACCTAGAGTTTGTGACTTGTGATTTTTGATCTTTGAGAAGAAAATTGAACATAGTGAAAGCATCATTCACTCTCTAGAAGTTATTATAACTTTGTTCTAGTTGCAATTGTGGATAAAAATCATATACTTGTGACATATTGTCATATAACCCTCTAATATTGAGCCTTGACCAAGTCTTCATACTTACAACTATATAAAAGATGTAGGAAGACACATAGAAATTCTTGTTGGATTCAAATTGAGTCAAATAATTATGTAAATTATTACTAAAAATATTTCCCCAATCAATAAACTAGTTACCTACACATAATAATAATGAAGAGGTACATCCATCTTTCAAACTCATTTTATTTTATGTTTCCCATCAAACTTTGAAGGAGAACAATCATGATGGAAACATATTCAATGGAGAGGGACCTATTAAGAGCTTTTGGGAGTTTAAATCTACCTCCTTTGGGTACCTGTAGCCAATTTATCACTATGGTGTTGAGGCATTGATTTTTCTTGTTAGTGAAGTATTGTTAAGCAATCTCTTTGTTTATACTTGGAAACCCATCTTTGATAGGTAATGTAAGAGTGGTCCTAAGGGAGATACCATCTAGTTTGGTCACCAATTTTTCATCTATGGTATTGAATTCTCTAGATTTAGGTTTGTACCTCTCTATTCATTCTAGATCCAAATAGAAGCACCGAATTGCCTCAAATAAGTTGTTAGTATGAGCTAACCCACTGTCAAATATATGATATGCCAATGGTCACCTCTTCTTTTCCTCCATATATTTCTATAAATATTGTATGTTGATGTGTCCCAACTTCATGTATGTAATATCTAAAAGTCTACTTTCTAGTATTGACAGAAATTCATACCCTTGATAACTGTATTTCATGGTTGTAAAGGATTCACTATATCTAGTGTTTATACTCTATCTTATGCTTCTTTCAAGTTACGTCATGTTATCCTCAAATTCAACACACTCAATTTGAGGGATAACCCCTACGAAACTTATTTGTTTTGTAGCCCACATACTCTAAGCTCGTAAAATGAGGAAAATTGCATTGGTCTTTGTGTGTGGTCCCCCATCCTCAAAAATTCATTCTGAGCATTAACCTTTGTTAGTTCATCAAAATTCACATTTTAAACCAAGTTGTGAAAATTTAGTTTTGGGAGTTAGAAAAAAAATTGCACATGTAGCAGCGTTGATTTTTAGCGCTTTTACATATTACATGTAGGAGCTTTGTTTTTCACCGCTCTTACATATTTCATGCCTTAGTCATTTTTTGGCACATGTAGGAGGGGGTTTTTTAGCACTACATCTACAAGTCACATGTAGGAGTCAAGTGGCACATGTAGGAGCAGGGTTTTTTAGCTTCTACATCTCAAACCACAAGTCACATTAGGAGCTTTTTTTTTCACCGCTCTTACATGTTTCATGCCTTAGTCATTTTATGGCACATGTAGGAGAGGGGTTTTTTAGCACTTCTACATCTCAAACCACAAGTCACATGTATGAGCTATGTTTTTCACTGCTCTTACATATTTCATGCCTTAGTCATTTTCTAGCACATGTAGGAGTGGGGTTTTTTAGCGCTTCTACATCTTAAACCACAAGTCACATGTAGGAGCTTTGTTTTTCACCGCTCTTACATATTTCACACCTTAGTCATTTTTGGGCACATGTAGGAGCAGGGTTTTTTAGCGCTTCTACATCTCAAAACACATGTCACATGTAGAAGCTTTTTTTTTTCACTGCTCTTACATATTTCATGCAGAAGCTCTATTTTTCACTGCTCCTACATATGTCACATGCAAAAGCTCTATTTTTCACCGCTCTTACATATTACGTGCAAAAGCTTTGTTTTTCACCGCTTTTACATATGACATGTAAAAGCTCTATTTTTCACTGCTTTTACATGAAACTACCCAAGTCCTTTAATATGTTGAAGCACTGATTTTTTAGCACCAAGAAGAATTTGAAGATGAAGCTTTCTCAATAGCTTCAATGAGCAAAATGATGGATTTCCATCTTATTTTAGATTTGAAAGACATCGGAAAGTCTTTAATCTCATCGGAGGAGTTAATCTCAAGAATCCTTGTCATCTCCAAAGTACACTACAATGCCAGACAGTGATGAAGTGCACATCATCATGAAGTTTTCATGGAGAAATATGTTGAAGAAGGCCAAATCTTGCCTTAGATTAGATTTCCTAGTTTTAGCATTTTTCATGCTTTATGTAAATAAGTTTTGACATTTTACATGTCATTTTTCAAAATGTAATTACATGTAAAACAAATATGTTCTCCTACATTTATGGACAACATTTTTGAATAATTCAACTAGTTGGGTGAGCTTTTTTGAGATTCGCTCATATGATTTTCCTAGATTTACTCTCCTCTCTCATTTATAAATAAGAGAGGATTCTATTGTAATTTTTACCTTTTATCTTTTGCAATGAAGTGTTGCCCATTTGAGAAGCAAATACATGAAACTTTGTGTTCATCTTTGTGAATATGAATTTGATCAATAAAGAAGTAAATTTGTATACCAAACTTTGTTTTGGGAACAAATTATCTTATGGCTTGATCGAATTGTTAGTGATTAGTAAATGAGATCTAAAGGGCTTTGAGTAAATCTATGTAAACTTTGTGTTACACTCTTTACTTGAACTTGTGATATTGATTGAATACTATTGGTGAATTCTCTACAAGACTTTGTGCTTGTATTTATTCATGCTATCCATGGAATTGTTTTGAAGTATCTAGAAGACTTTGTGCTTCTAATACAATGTTGGTTACATATCTTCAAGGATTCATTGTTGGAAGCTATGAAACGACTTTGTGCCTTCGTGATATTTTCTTATTTTATCATTTATCATTATCATGCTGGTATTCCTAGGCTTTGCTTTGAAAAGATAGGAATATCAAAATTACTGCTTTTGTTTTTATTTTGAAGTTGTACCGAATCAAAACCTTAAAATCGTGAAGCATTGTAAAACATATTCTCTAAAAAAAAAGAGAATTATGAATGTGACACACCCCCATATCTTATTTTAGTGTACATTATTGTGAATACTTAATTAGTTTTACTTAGTTTCAATAAGCAGTAAGAAGGTTGCCTCCCCTTTTTGAGAGGAGAGATTGTATCTCACACAGTTGTGGCTAAAATCAAGGTTTTGTAATCTGTTAAAAGGGATTACATACTTTTCACCCAACACATCAATACACTCATGAGCACCTTATGCATGCCTAACCACAATGCTACTTTCTATTATGCTAGGAATAGGGTGTTGTTGAAGGTTATGAAGTTTGTTTTCACAACTTTGTAGTGTATCTACTTGGAAGTTTCTTTAGAACAAAATTTATTGTTTTGAAAATCTTGTTTTGGATGATAAGCTTACATATTTATCAGTACACTAATATTACAACACTTGTATTAATCTATTATCTTCAATATTTTCAACAAATATATTAACGCCTATACTACAGTCATTACATTATAAGGTTATATTTTGTTTAATAGTTTACATACCTTGGTTATGCTTTCATAATTTATATGCATGTTGACAATAAAAGACCATGCTATTATCAATCTCCTTATAGTTGTTTCTTCAATCAAGACTATATGGTGAAGGTTTTGGATTTCTGCTTTACAATTGTCAATTGCACTTGCTTGAAAGTTCCAAAAATCTCTTTCTCAACAAATTCATTTTACACATTTCTTGCAATCATTACATTTCATGAGCTAACATCTCTTCAATAAATTGTCTCATGGTTTAGGCACTTGTTTCATGTATTTGGATGCATGCATGTGTGACTTAACTTTAATCTTCCCTTTATTTATCAAATTATTACAATTGATTGACCTTATCTTGTATGCTTTTGGTTTTTTTATTGGTAGGCTTATGACAATAGTTACCTTGATGATTTGAGTAGAGTTGTTAACTTGCATGAAATATTGATGAAGATCAACTTGATTTTATTTGGCACTTGGAGGAAAGTTTCCAACCAACATAAAAGTTTTGATGGATGTTATTACTTTTCATTTGTTTTACATTTGGATAGGAGTAATGAACTTGAGAATTTTCCGATAAGCTCTACATCACTAATATTTATTTCTCTATTGGCCTTTTAAAAGAGGCTATGAAATTGGATAAAAGCTTTGATTAAAATATTTTTCTCTTCATCATCAACTTTTAGGGAGGGTTTACCAAGTTGCATGAGAATATCGATTAAATATAACTTCCCATTGACTTTTACTAGCAATTTCACATTGATAACTTAAAGGAAGTTATAAACTTGCAAGAAGGAACCAATTAAATTATGCTTCATTTCATCATTGGCCTTTGAGGAGAGGTTCACAATTTAATTAAATTTAAAAGTTAACATTTTCTATATTGAAATTAGCTACTTGTTTTCTCTCTTTGGTGCTTTCCCCTCAATAGCGTGGTGAAAGACCAACTATCACAACCAATGAATTTCTTGCACTTACACCAAATGAAACACAAAGTAATCTTGTTAATTTATAATCTCTAATAAATACATGTGAATTGTTCTATTTAAGAGAATTAATGCAATTTCCAAGATCAATTAATGAAAGATTAATTTTGCTTCCTCTAACTATTTTGTCTACCCATTCTAAACCTAGACATGTGCAACATGTTCTATGCGCATGTATGGATACATGATTTTCTAGTAGCTTAACCAGTGATCACATGATAATGTGACCGATAGGGAAGAATGAACTTCCTTATTTTTATTTTTGTGTTACTGTGGATGGGGCCCCAATGATGCAACATCTAGTGAAATGATCCCATAAATGGATAATGAAATTTCCCCACACATAAAGATAAGTACCCTAATCATTTAATTGAACCCCAAGTGACCACATCATGATTCAAATTAATCTTGTTTATCTTGGAATGTCTTTTATCTGGAGCACATTAATGAACATTCATAATGATGAATTGAATGCTCAACCCTTTATTGCATCATGAAGAAAAAGTTTGGACAGTCCCGTTGCTGGTGTAAATAAGTGTTTTACCTATCTAGGTTGTATTTATATGTTAATTCCACGTAGGTCCTAGGAAGGAATCTTTCTAGTTAAGCATTAGTTGTCACTTATCTTATCTAGTTGGAATTTATTTAATGCCTGTATCCTAGGTAGTTATGTTTTAGTTGTCTTGTGTGATAGGATTAAGACACTTGTCATGATCTTGTCTAATCCTATTCCTCACCTTGCCAATATAAGCAAGGCTTCCTATGTAAATTTCCATATTCATTTTGGTTGTCATATTCATTTTGACATTCTTGCATCCTTAATAGCATGATATTTCCACCATTTCTCTCTTATGGAAGTTATTTTCTCTTGCAATTGATCTTGGGGTGTTGAGGAGTTCACCATAAACTCAGGTACATGGTATCAGAGCTTTAGTGTTGTAAACTTTCTTTGCAGATATGAGGGACCAATCTTGGCATGAAATTTTTGTTGGGTGTAAGTTGGGGACTTGAGAACGTTGCTATTGAATTCAAGGTGTTAGAGAAAGTTAGGTTTGGCTTTCATTTCATCAAATTTCATCATATATTGATAGATCTACAAGGGTAATTTCAAGGAAGGGTTTTAGTTGCCAAATTTCCAGAGGGGGGGGGGGGGTAGTTGATTTTTTAGAGTAGTTTGGGTGAAAAATGACCTCACCATTATGTCCAAAAGGCTCGAGAACCTAAGGATCAACTATCAAATTGTTGAAATTTGAGACTTTTCATCGAAGAGTGAGGCAAAAAATTTAGGTCATACGATAGTATGAATCCATACTTGGTCATAAAACTTGTACAGTACAAATTGCATAGTGTGGCAAGTCACAACCAGTTTGAAAAATTAGTAGAATATGAGATTCTCTATAGGCATCATTTTGTATCTATCTGTGTAATCATCGATGTTAGCATACAACTTTTCTACAAGATTGGTCAGATGTCATTTTATTACCCTATGCATACATCACCTATTCATCATAGTTCTACAATCACCCATACTTGGTCAAATCATGGTACAATTTCATTAATTGTAATTGATAGGCTTTTCCTATATCTCAAAGTAGTTATTATTAAAACCTTGTTTTAACTTTTGTTAATCGTCAACCATAAATTATTTATCTACCAAAGGTCCCTGGATGTGGGGCTCTATGACCCACACTCACATTGACTCACAGGAGGGGCCTAAGCCTCAGGTGACATAGCTTAGGTCCATCGCCCTATCACCACCCACCTGCCACTCCACTAGCTACAAGTTGGAGATGCTTTTTTTAAAAAAAAATTCATAGGAAGCGGTCATATGGAGTGACCATGGGCCTCATTTTTTCCCCTATTTAGTCAATAGGTTAGTTTGCATGTTCCCTCATTTGAGCCTTTTTTTTCATTTTGCTATAACTTGCAATCCAATAGGTGAAATTTTGCGAATGAGATATCATTGGAAAGCTGGCTTTGCCAATTTTACAGTGGTGCAGGTTATTTTATGAAATTTTTCTATTTTTTGGTATTTATTTTTGGTTGAAGTTAGATCTTATTTTGGCTCCCGAGCTCATAACTTCTTGCCACGGTATCCTATTTTCACAATTTTTTCGGCGTTGGAAAGGTATTGAAAAGCTTTACATTGCCATCTATGCACTTTTTCTTGTATTTGTCTCAGGTTGATTGTTATTTTAGTTCTTTATTGATGGGTGTTTTGGAGATTAATTGGATATTTTGATAGTTGGGAGGGTGCAATTTTGATCTTTGCACTTCATTTCAATTCCAAATCATTTTCACTCAATTGTTGCTTCATAGATTCTATGATTGTACCATTTTGAGAGTTTTCCAATGTTCCTTGTCATTGGATCTATTGTTGCTTTATCATGATTCTAACCTAATTCCTTGAGTGATTCTAATATGGTTTTTATCATTAGAATTATCTTTCCTTTGCTTGCCTAATTAAGGATTCTAGTGTTACTCAACAAGTATGCTTCCAATGCTTCTTTGCAATAGGCTATCTTATTATGGGGGATTATATGGTCTCTCTTGTCATATTTCGTATGGAGGGAGATTGATTAGATTTGTCTTGTAGGTGATCTCGGGCTGTTGAGGAGTTCACCATAAATTCCTACACTCATAAATATGATGAAAGGGAAAATTCACATAAATTTTGACCAGATCAATATTTCTCAGTGAAATCTTGCCACATTCTCCTTGCCAAGTAGTTTAGTTCTAGCTTTAATAAAGCTTCCAATTTAATTGTTTATGTAAATTGGTTGATGAAAACTTGAAGTTTTAATATCTTACAAATCAAAAGATACTTTGATCTAAAAGCTAGTCACATTAGGCAAAATATCATTAGAAATATCCCTATAAAAGGAATTTGCACCATCTCTCATAAAGTTTGAAATTTAATTATTTTTTCAAATCTTTCCAATTCACACAACTACTCCTCAGCTTGAATAGGAAAGCCAAACATATTTCTTTCAGGTTGATGGTTAAACACTTAGATTTTATGCAATCAACTTGTATAAATTAGTTGAATAATGATAATTAGAACAATTATGACTAATTGTATGACAAGCACATAGTGCCAAAAACTTATAACAGTGATCACTTGAATGAAATTTTGATTGGACATACAAACTTTAAAATTTAAAACATTTGGGTTATTTTGTGATTAGGAATGATCAAACAAAATATTTTGACACAAAGAGTTTAAAATCTAGCATGTTTGGAAATAGGGGCAACAATTGGCTATAACTAGGGACAAAGACTACAAAGGACCTAGGATGAACCCATAATCTCTATAAGGGATTAGTACGTTATGCATTGGATAGTAGATTCATGAATAAAGGGTGGATATATAATTTTGCAAGAGAACAAAGTAAATGCACGAAAAAGGAAAGACAAAAGATAAAAACACAAACCAAATAAGAAATGAAACGGATACAAAATTCCTAATTAACTTATATACAAAGATAGGAGACAACCTATTTCCCTGATTATAGATCTTCAAATGTTACCCTCTATATGGGAAGGGAAAACGAGTACCATCCAGATAGGCCAAGTAGAATGAATTTTCTCTGCAATTTTTTCTGATATGAAATGGTCCTTTCCATAAAGAGTCAAATTTACCACGACTTATTTTTGGTTCTTTTCACTTGTCCCATGGTAATATAAGATCGCCAACCTTGAAATATCTTGTTCTAGCTTTCTTATCAAACAATTGCTTTACTCTAGCTTGATTTTCTTTGATCATGTTTACCACTAATTCCCTTTGTTCTTCCATTTTAGTCATAAAATCCTTTTCTCTAAGGAATCTCTTAATTGATTATCTTCAAGTACATTTTGTAGATGAAGAGTTGAAAGTTCCAAAGGAATCGGTAATTTAGAATCTATTCCATAAACCAACTCGAACAAATACATCCCATCCATTCTCTTCTTGGTCGTCCTATCTACCCACGATGCATTGTATAATTTTTTATGTTGGCTTCTTTAATTATTTTCCACTAGTTTATGGATAAAGGTGGTGATATTTTTGTTACTAGATTCGACTTGAACATTTAATTGAGGTTGATAGTCATATGAATGTGTCAAAATCATATAATATTTGTAACAAAAGCTAGATATTTCATGTGATGAAAAGTTTGAGGCATTATCTATAATAATATTTGGGGATTAACATATCTAACCAGGATATTTTCTTTGAGGAAATCACATACCACTTTAGAGGACATATTTTTAATTGGGATCAGTTCCACCCACATTGTAAAATAATCTATTGCAACTAGAATTTGAGTATGTCCAACACTAGAAGAAGGATTAAGTAAGCCAATAAAATTGATACCTCACTAGTGAAATGGTTCTTCAATAACTACTAGTTTTAGTGGTATGGTAGCAAGTTGAAACTTTCCTTTTAATTTATAACAAGACTCACATATTTTAACCCATTCATTTACATCCTTGAACATTCCAAGCCAACAATAGCAATTTCTGAGAATTTTGAAAGCTATTACTGAAGTGGAAAAATGAACCCCACAAGCTTCATTATGAAAGGATTGAAGCAACTTATTTTGTTGTTATTTTTCTACATATCTAAGAAAGGTACCATCAATTCCTTTCTTATAAATAATATTACCATAGATGATATATTTTACTTCTTTGAGCTTGATTGTTCTTTTCTCCTTTTGGCATAAATGAGCAGGACATTCCCATAAGTAAGGAAGTAAGAAATATTTGAGAACCATTCATTTATTAATCCAAAAAAAAAGAACAAGGGGTAACTCATGGTATTTTTCTCTTCATTCATCTAATTCATCTTCTACTATTAACTTACACAACCCTTTACATTTTACTAACTTTGTAGGCTTAATTTTAATATCATATTCCCGCACTTTTGCAATATATAAAGCTCTTTTATTCAAGCCTATTTCTTGTTGTGTAAGAATAGTATTACCAACTATATCTAACACATAAACTATGGAATGAGAATTAAAAATATAAAATATAAATTGTTTCACTACCTTGACCACAACATATGCATGTTTTTCAATTGTAGAAAAATTCAATTCATGATTCTTCAATGGAACACTCATGAAGGTTATAGGTTATTCTATTTATTTATCATTATTTCATGTTAGAATGGAAAAAAATGTTCTTTCAAAAGCATAGAAATAGATAATAAATGATTTTATGGGTTGATGTTGAGGCATCAACTATTGTAGCTTTGATTTGATTAAAATCCCTTTTACCTTTATCTATCCACTTCAAGGTAACTTTATATTTCATCATATTTATAATGAAATTAGTTACTTTTGAAAATTCAGGCAAGAACCTTCTTAGAAAAATAATTTGACCAAAGAAAGACCTTATGCCTAGTTTATTAGATGACAAAGATAATTGTTGTATGGGTTTGACACATTCTAGATCAATCTGGATTCCTTCTTTTGATACTATATGTCCCGATAGTTTACCTTTTGTTACTCTAGAGATAAATTTCTATGGATTTAATGAGATGCCTTGTTGACAATAATGTTGCAATACATATTCCAATTGGTAAGCACAACCTTCTCTTTTCCTTGAAAACACATTCAAATCATCTAGGTAAATAATCATAATTTTTTATCAAGTCACCAAGCGAGAGATCCATAACCCTTTGAAATGTTACACCTGCGTTAATAAATCCAAAGGGAATTTTGTTATAAGCAAAGGTTTCCCAAAGGGTAGTGAAGGAAATTTTATTTGGGTCTTTTGAAGCAACACTAATATGATTATAGCTATAAAAACCATCCAACATAAATAAATAAATAAAAAAATTAAAAAAAAAACCATCCAACATAAACATCATTTTTTATCCTGAGACATTTTGTAGCATGTGTCCATGACAAGAAAATGATAATTGTCCCTTAAGGATGCCTGATTGAGGTTGAAAAAATCAACGCAATATGGATCTCACCATTCTTATTTCTAATAGGCACTACAGTAGCAACCCATGTTGAATGATGAATCAGATAAATGATCCTTGCTTTAAGAATTTTTCTAATTTCAATAAAAATGCACTTACTACCTTTGGGTTAAAATTCCTTTACTTTTGTTTAAATGGGGTAGCTCTTAGATTGAGAGAAATATAATGCTTTAATGCACGATCCATGAAATCCTTCAAGTCGTCGTAATGCCAAGCAAATACATCCCTATATTCTTTAAGAAAACCTTTGTATTTTTCTCTCTTTTTTTTGAAAAACATTTACCAATAAAAACAATCATGGGATAATCCTCAAAATCGATATTTACTTTTTCATAATTAGAAGAATCACAAGATTTTTTACTAAGCTTATTTATTATATAGCAATGTTGTTTATCAAACAAGTTTTATAATGTAACCAAACCTTTCAATATTGTATTTCTGGATTGGAACTGGAGTGGAGAAGCAGGAGTTGTCCACATCACTAGGGTTTCGGGCCAGGCTTAGGCTTCCAAGTGGCTACCAAGTGGGGGAGGTTGTGCCTCCCCCACCCAGGTTTTTTCTTGATTGTGAGTACCCTCTCGCATTTGGATCTTATGTACATTTGTTTCCTTTCACTTGGTGATCGTTGTGCAAAGTTTAGTGGGTTCATTTTTATTTTCTTTTTTCCTTCTGTGACTACAATTTCTAGCCCTTCCCTTCTCCCGCTTGCCTTAGGGTCGACGGCTAAAGTACCTTGGCCTCAAGTGTTTAATGGCGGGGGGAATGGACCCCCCAACCCTAACTCAATCAATGTTAACCCTTCGGCTTCTCAGTTTAATATGGCAAAGTCCTTCAAGGACGTGGTCTCTAGGGGCAACTTGTCTCTCCCGGCAAGTGCCTTTTTTTCAGCCTAGGTTGTTTGTGAGGAGCCACTACAAGGTGAGTGCCCTCCCTCCTCTGTGAATTCTAAATTAACTCCTAATGACGACATGAAAATTGTGGTTTCAAATGAAAGAAACAGATTAAAGGAAACGACTATCTTTCTAGCCGTTGTTGATTTAAACAAAATACCTGCAAGAAAATTCATAGATACCTAGTTTGCTAATGTTTGGGCCAAGAAATTTGGGATTCAAGTTAGTTTTTGCAGGATGCTACAAAAAGGGTTATTTGCAATTTTTTTCAAAAACTCATAAATGCAATTGAAAGCCCTCTCCAAACCGTACTAGAATTTGGGAGGATGTGGCTTTAGAGCCCTAGCCTGGTCACCAATAGCCATTGTCGATGAGGTCTTAGCCCTATCATGCTTGAGGTGGGTTGTTGTCAAAAACCTCCTACTAGAATACTGGAGAATTATCTCCCCTCTGTTGGCTCCTTTCAGAAAGGTCTTGAGGCTCGATCAAACCCAGGTGACCCTACTACATCTTGATGCCTGAGCGCTTGTGTTACTGGACCCTGGAACTGTGCTTCTCAACTGTATTGAGGTCGAGGATGAGGAATTTCCTTTTACTTGCAAAGTAGAGGTCCTAGGTGGTATCAATGCCTGCTATCTTTGTAAGAAGGAGGGACATATTCAGAAAAACTGCCCTTTGATCCAGAGTCTGCATAATAAAAAGCGCACCCAAGTCTAACCCTTTTGTCTCCTCTAAGCCCTTGAATAACCTAGAATGGCAGACCCCTATATTCAACAACGAGGTTACTCCAAGTCTGAACCAGAAAGAGGCTAGAAACCCATGTAGCTTCCCTGGCACTAAAGTCTTTATGGATTCTAATTGTTGTGATAAGTCTTTGTTGTCACTGCATAAGGTTGGAAATGTTGTTGCTGGTGAGTCTGGACTGACGCCGTCGGTGACTAACCAGCCTAACTGTTTGCCTCCTCCCATGGGCCCAATCAGCGGAAAAGTGTCCCTCTTGAATTCCTTTGGGCCACTTGAGGAAGATGGGGGGCAGAAGAAGCCTCGACCGAATCACCTCTAAGCTCTGTGCTTGGTGGTGATGCAGCCCAAAAGCAAGTCAACCTGACTAACTTGGATACATTGGGAAACCAATTTTAAAAAAAAAACTAAATGCCCAATAGTTAGCAATGTGGGAAATTAGGAAAAGAATTGATGCCAACTTCCTAAACAAAGATAATCTTGCTATTAAAAACCAGGATTATAGACTCTCTAAAGATGGGATGTGTTTAAATTTAATTTGAGATTACTTGGGTGGGAATGTGGGTGGGGCTGACAATTTGGTTGGGGGTTGCAGGACGTCCACTATGGTTGAGGAGGTTGTTTCCCCCAGAGACTTTTCTTCCCCGGTTGATGAGAGTCTACATGGTGGCACCCTGGGATCTCCTGACCTAGTTGGTGGTGCCTACCAGATTCCCCCTGGAGTCCCCCATGACAAGGATTTGATGGTGGAAAATAACCTATAGGTTGCCACTAATGCCAAGCCCTATGACTCTAACATTGAAGCTCGGGACGGTGACCTAGGAACCCTTAAACAAGAGAACATCGTAGCTAGTCAAGTTGAGGAGGTCGTCAAACCAAGGGGTCCTAGGAGACCCCGAAAAAATAGCAAACCTATTCTTGTCCCCAAAAATTTTCAGCTATCTAATAAGAAAAGAAAGAAGTGGAGCATTGTGTTCCAACCCCTAGACATGAAAAGAGAAGAAGTGGAGCATTGTGTTCCAATCCCCAGACATGAAAAGATAAGAAGTGGATGATAAGCTACCAAAGTGCTTTGTGCAGTTCAAGCAGGACCTAGAAGCTACACCAATGAATGTAGAAGATGATTCTTAATTGTGTGTATTGGAATGTTAGGGGACTGGAGTCCCACAACAAGAAATACGTTGTAAGAAGGTTCTTGAACCTAGATAAGCATAAAGATTTGGTATTACTGCAAGAAACCAAGGCAGTAGGATTTACTCTAGAAAACAATTTAAGGTTCATTTGGAAAGACTCTTGCTCTTTTAACACTAAGCATGAAAGGGGAAAAGGGGGTGCAATAATCCTCTTGGCTTGCAATTGGGCTTCTTTGGTCACTGATCATGGCATTTCCCCTTACAATAGGGCAGTGTGGGTTACCCTTAATAAGGATGGATTTGTTTTCAGAGTCTATTCTATCTATGCGTCCAATGACCATAGGGAGAGAGCCTCTTTATGGCAGTGGCTTACCAATCTTCCTAAGATACCTTGGATCTTGGGGGGAGATTTTAACATGGTCGAGCAGTAGGATGACAAATGGGGGGGATTGATACTACTTGGAAAGGCAATGAAAGACATTTCTGGCAGAGGCTTAAAAGTAAACTTAATTTAATGGACCCTTTGGACAATCGTAAAAATGATTCCAAGGGAGTGTGGTATACCTGGTGCAATTCCTAGAGGGGGGATAGGAGAATCTATTGTAGACTGGACAGATGGCATGTAAATAAAGAAAACTTTGATTTTGTCCATAATGATGAGGGGCAAAAAGTTTGTGTCTATCCATGCACCATGTCTGACCACCATCCAATCAAGGCAAAAATCAACCTTAACATTAGATGCTTGCGAGCCAAGAAGATGAAGGATGGGTTCATCCTCAATACCTTCCTTGTGAATGACAATGACTGTAAAGATGCTATCTCCACGATAAGAGAAATCAATAGGTGGATGTTGAAAGGTGTCGGTGCAATTGAGAGGTGGAACAAGAACATTGAAGCATGGAGAAAAATGTTTAAGACTACAGGGGAAAAAAGGGCTAAGGACAACAGAAAGGAGGAGAATGAGCTTAAAGATTCTCTCCTAAGCATGGAATTCAATACCCAAGGGTACCCTTCTAATGAAAGGCTAGGTGAGGTGCTCAATTCAACAAAGGATAAACTTAGAAGGCTTCAAAACTAGAAGATCCAAGGACTAGAGGTTAGAGTGAAGCTTAACTAATTGAATTGTGGTGATAAGGGGACTAAGTTTTTTTTCAACTACATTAGAGAGAAGAAGTTTAAAGAGCAGATTGAGCAATTATGGGAGGATGACTGCCTAGTTACTTCACAAGAAGAGATTCTGACTCATTTTCAAAGGTTCTTCAAGGTGTTGTTCACGTCTGAGGGTGGTTCTGAGGGCAACCAAGGTGCTATTAAGGGAATAATTCCCAAGAAGATTGTTGAGGAGGATACAAAGTTGTTAGCAGCCAACATTTCCAAGGAGGAGATCAGGAAAGCCATTCTCTCCATGAATAATGATAAATCCCCTAGTAGAGATGGTATCTGAGTGGAGTTTTACAAAACTTTTTTGGATTGGGTGTGTGATGACTTACTGGAGGTGTATAATGAGGGTTTGAATCAAGGCTCCCTAGGGAAAGATATCAATAAAGGGCTTATCAAGCTTCTTCCAAAACGAGGTGATAAGACTGATAAAAAACCAGAGGCCTATAACCCTCCTGAATGTTTCTTATAAGATTCTTGCAAAAATATTGGCTCTTAGACTGGTCAATATCCTTCCCAAGTTTAGCAACATCACCCAAACTGGTTTTATTAAAGGCATATACATTTTGGAAAATCTGATCACGAGCTGGGAAGCCATGGAATGGGCTAAGGCCTCCAATCAGAATGCGGTTATGGTGTTATTGGACTTTGAAAAGGCTTATGATAGGGTTGAATGTCTCTTCTTGAGGACAACCCTGGAAGCCTTTGGCTTTCCTTTGAAATTTTGTAGCATGGTTGACACCCTCCTAAAAGATGTTATTGCCCAGGTGGAGGTTAATGGGGAAATTTTAGAGGAGATCAATTTACAAAGGTCAATCAAGCAAGGTTGCCTTCTTTCCCCAACATTGTTTGTGATTGCCTCAGATGCACTGCACTACCTTCTCAAGGACCAAGCAATCTCCCCTTTGATTAAAGGCATCAGCCTCCCAGACAAGAATGAGTTGATCAATACACAGTTTGCAAATGACAACAATCTTTCCCATTTTAGAGGAAGAAATTTTTGAAACCCTGATGGGTAAACTTGACTTGTTTTGCAAAGTGTTTGGGGCCAAGATCTCCATTGCTAAGTCTAGTATTCTTGGTTGGGAAGAAACGCCCCTAGGATGGTTGGGAAAATATGAATTTCAATGGGGGGGACCTGGAAAACAGGTAAGATATCTGGGGATTTTGTTTGTTGTTTGTCCCAATCTGAAGGAGATGTGGAATTGGATAAGCAGTATAATAGAGAAGAAGATTGAGGGTTGGAATAGGCAATACCTATCCCTGGCCAATATATTTCAAATCTATCAAAAGATTCTCTCCTCTTACAACTTATACTTTGCTTCAGTTTGGCTCTTCAATAGTTATCAAGTTAATGAAATTTAGAAAAAAAATCAGAAGTTTTCTCTGGTTGGATGGCAAAGGGAAGAAGAAAAAGCATGTTGTTAGGTGGGATTGGTGTTGCCTAGACAAGACTCATGGAGGTCTAGGCCTAAAGGATCTAATACTTCAAGGCATTGCTCTCACTGCCAAATGGATTGTCAAGGCATTGGAAGGACCGAAGCCTTGGAAAGTCCTAATTAGGAATAACATTCGAAAAGTTGTACCCAAACAAGCCAAAGCCTGGAAAAACCTGCCTAGTTATGATATTCTCTTGAATAAGGTTCCCATGTCCCCGACTGGCTCCTTAGTGTTTAAGAGCTTGTGGAAAGCTTGGGAGATGATCAAGCCCAAATTTTCTTGCATTAGCAATAATATCTACTTAAGAAGTGGGAACAATTGTCATTCTTGTTGCTCTCCTTGGTGGAACTTGGTCCACAATGGTAAACCATTGGTGCTTCTGCAGGGGTGTTTTGTGAGGAAGTGGAATCTAGGGGGCATCCAAACCTTCAATGATCTACTCCATGATGGTCTGGTTAAGAGGTGGGATAACCTGGTTGCTGACTATAGTGTGTCTGCTAATAGTTTTAGGACCTATAGCAGCATTGTTGATGCCTGCAAAGAATCTCGTCTCCCCACCAGTGATGGTCTTGAGGTTAACCCAGCTATTGATTTTGTGTGGAAATATGGTACCAATCTGAAGGATCTCAAAGCTAGGAAAATCTACAAGGACCTCACAAATGTTAATATTGCCATCAATCATGCTAATAAGTGTTAGGGAATTGATTTCCCAAATGATATTTGGTTTAAGCTCTTTGATTCTCTTTGGAAAAATATTAAAGAACCTAAAAAATCTTGTTTTAGGTGGCTCATCTTGCTCCATAAATTTCCTCATAAATTTAATCATGTGGATGTTGACATTTGTAACATTTGCAGGGTTCCGGAAACAATGAAGCATATTTTGTTTGAGTGCTTGTTTGTCAAGGAAATTTGGAAACTATTTTGCAATAATCTTATGATATGGGATAAGAATGATAGATTAGATTGGATACATATTTTTTTTAACACTAGGAATCTAAGCAAGGATTATCAAGATTTTTGGTATATTCTTTCTACTAAAATTTTATGGTATGTGTGGAAGGCAAGAAATGCAGATAAGTTTCAGGATTGTAGGAGGGTATTCACTAAGTCTTTGAAAAGACTCATTGTTGGTAATATTAATGTGTAGGTCATTGTTCACATGGAGCTCTCTATGGATAAATCTAAGAGACTATTCAGGGAGGGCACTGTGATAGTTTTCAGAGATGAGGTTAAGTGTGGATATGCCCATCACTGTAACCAAGAAGAAGCAGATGCATTTCTAAGAGTGTTGAACTAGTTTCAAGCAATTTTCAATCATACTGCTACATAGAGGGAACCTCATCCTTGGAATCTGCAAGGTGATGATGCTTCCACCTCAGCCCTTAAGGACGTGGCATCCATTACTCAGCTGGGAAACATGGACATAGTCAATGGAGGAGCTGACAGCGCCTAGGCAGGGGACTAAATCTGGTTGGAAGCTGCAATTACTTGTCATACAAGGGGATTATGCTTGTTGATGCTGAACCTGGCCAAAAACCTTGATGTTACTATTGTAATCTTTACATTGTAATATGCAACTGCAAGATATGAGCAGTGTGCTAACTTTCTTCTATTTTTTGATGCACCTTCTTTTTTCGGACTAGTGAAAAGTTTGTAGACTATTTGTAGTCGGGTCTAATTTGTAATTGGTTAATCTTCTATATCTAATACAAAAAAATATTGTATTTCCTTTCAATTGTAAAATATTAGAATTACCCTCTTGATTTCCATCTGTATCTTCTTGGTTTGAAGATTCAATTACCTAGAAAAGAATGTTAGCAAAATACACACTCCTTTCAAGGAAAAAATAATTTGTTGATCATCATCAAAAAATTCCAATGATGATTATTGTCAGGTATAGTAGGTTTGTCTATTTGTTGATTTGGTAAGAGTCTTTTTTGAACTCAAGGTGGGGAATCAAAAGAGAAGTTGAGATAGCAAGACAATCTACCCAGATAATTTTAGGTTCTAGGGATAATTCTATTGAGAAGACATCAAAATATTTGATCGTATCCAAAAAAATTATTTTGATAATTCTTGAGTTTATTATTTTTGGTTTTAAATTGATTATTGACTTACTTCACTACTAATTCAACATCATCCACAACCTTTATATTTTCAACCTCTTTTTATTTTTATATATTGGAGTCTTGGAGGGAGATCTTCATATTTAGTAGTGTTATTTGTGTTGTCAAACACTAAATTTTATGCTTTGGGGAACTTCTCTCCAATGGATGGTATAAGAGCAACCCCTGCCCTATAACCATAAGAGGAACAAATTCCATCAAATTTTATGGTCCAAAGCTTAGAAGAAATGTCAAGAGTGAGTAACTTAGGTATATTCTCATTTTTCAGAGGTAAGCATGTAGGTACTTGAACCAATTTCTACATACAATATCTTAGACCTAGGATAGTCGGATTTCAAGACAATATACTTTTCTTTAGGCTTTGGATTGAGATAAAATTTCTTACCATTGAAAAGGATTAATGCATGAGACTAATCCAACTAGATTTCACCACCCAAATCTTTACAAAAGCTTTTATTTAGTGACATGCCATAATTGGTAAGAATATCAACAACTAGGATGGTGAGTTTCAGTTTCTTTTGAGGGTATGAAGCTAAAGTAACTTGGGCATATTTGAGTTGTCCAACTAGTGGAACTTGTTTGGATCCCATTGAGAAGAGTTTACTAGATGGTTTATTCAAGGAATGATCAAGAGCATGGGTAACCTTTACATGATTTGCATTATTTGAAGTACGAAAATCTATAATGCAATTTCTAAGTTTATAGCCAACTATGTATAATGACATGTAAAAGGGATCTGGCTTATTTGAAATAAAGGCACCAACTAAGGGGAACATCAATTTGACATAAAATTTGGGGAACATCATCCTTTGGAGTTTCATTTTATTCTAGATGAATCATAGAAATAGAAGATTTAGAATCTCCCTTTACATATTAAACCAATCTCTCTAATTTATGTGGATTTTATTTTAGATAATTATTTGAGAGATTTCTACTTTCATTTTCTTACAATGTTCAATAAAATCAAATAAATCATCAATGATAGTAGGAGATGAATCTAAATATTGTGTACCTTGCATAACTTTTTTGATGGAACAATAACATTTTCTTGAGCATGTTTCCCTGTGAGAATATATTTGGGTATATTCTCCATATTTTTATTAGCATCATCATTAGTAGTCTTAACTTTCCCCTCATTCCTCTAGTGTTGGTTTCTTATAAAAAAATTACAAGAATGATTGTGATATCTTGTAAGAACCCTTCTTTTTCAACATATTCACACTCTAAGAAAATCATGGAGGGTTGACCAAAATTTTTGTTTGTTTCATCTTCTTGACTAATATATTCCTCAATTTTCTCACTTAACTGTTTCATTTGCATATATCTAGCCATTCTTGGACATGTTGAGCCACAATTATTAGTTGTTAAATGAAAGTCACACAAGATAATTGTATGACAATTACCAGAAGATGGGTGTTTAATAGCCAACCTTTATGTAGGTGGATGAATCTTTAGCTATCTATTTTTCTAATATGGAACATAATTTTTCCTTGTAATATCTTGGTACAAAGGTGGAGGATTCTGTGAAAGTTGCTTCTTGAGGAATTCATTAGCCAATTTTTGTCTCACAAGATCAATGGTAGGAGTATTTATTTGTTGTCCTTTATCTTTCTATAGTTATTTTATCCATTTCCCAATGGTCAAAAATCATCTTCTACTTCAATCACCATAGCTTGGGCTTCCACAAGAGTACCTACTCAATCTCTTCTTAATTGAAAACTCACATCAAGAGGTTGGGAATTAATGAAAAATTATTTTTGATTCTATTTTGTGGGTCTCATATTCTCAATTTTGTTAATTATTTTATTGAAATGATCCACAAACTCTTGCACAGGATCATGTATTTCTTTCTTCATTTGAGTTAGTTGAGCTAGAAGCATATGTTTATCTTCAATGCTTTTGAACATATGCTCAAACATCTGCCACATGACATCCTAATATTTGATAGACCCAACTGGCAAGTGATAAAACCATTCATCTGCTATATTAGTCAAAGATTTCATAAACAACCAAACAAATACATCTTCATGTAGCACCATGAGAACAATACAGGCAAAAAATAAAGCATTAATGTGCTCACCTCTTGTAACTTTACCATCACTACTAAACTTAAGAAAGGTCTTTCTAGACCTAGGAGTTAAGTCATGCGATAGATTTCCCAATGCTAGAGGACCTATAGTTGCTCCCCATGGAACTGGTTGAGCCATTGTTTATGGTATATTAGGTTCAATATTCACAACAACAAGAAAAGATAATTTGTACAAAACTAAAGCTTGATAAATAAGTGATTTAAAATTGGTTCTAGTATGTGAAGAAGGCATACTTGTAGATTTAACTTTCCTTCCTGTAGAAGAAAAAGGGGTATAGAAATCAAATTTTTGTAAATTTTCAAAATTTTGATCAAGAAATCCTTTACTATGATCACCTCTAATGTATCTTTTACTAGCCAACGTGCTTACTAAGGATGGTTATTCAAAACAAGTTGTGCAGGTTGATTATTTTATATAGGTTGTTGTTAGTTTTGATATCAATTTCTTCTTGGTACAAGATCTATAATTATAATTTCTCTATGTTGTTCCCAAAATTATAGGCTTTCCTTCTTATTTCAATCCCAAGATCATTTTCAAAGTCTAATACTTTGTCAACTTAGTGAAACTATTGATTTGACCTCCTATATCTCCAAGCCAATTACCTCAAGTTTGTTATTATGTCTTCTTTCTTAATATCTCTATTGTAAGACCATGATTTTTCATTTAAACAAAATAATTGAGACCAATGTGCTTAAAAGAAAGCAATCTATTTTGATGGGTATAGTACTTATGGTAGACATACCCTTCTATGCTTTGGAAAAATAAATCTTTCAACCCTTCTGTCAATCATAATTTCCACCATATTATATCTCCTTACTATAATTCTTTTAGGTTGTTAATACATTTCATGTCCTTTGTCTTCTTCTTCAAGTATCACTTTCTCTATTTTGTGATATTATTGGTGGGACCTTTTGTTTCTCTAGGCTATTACTTAAAAATTTGAGACAATGCCTTCTTGCTCACCACCCAACTGGTTTCTCCCAGGTTGTAGGAAAAAAAGAAAGTGATTGAAGCAACAACTACCAAAAATAATAATAATAATGTATGCCCCCACTTTAAAGGAATTGTTTTTTAATAAAAAGGGGGTAAAAAATTTATTGAAACTTACAAAGTAGTATTACAGAGAAAGCAAAGGACCGAGGTCTCAGGAACTAGCACAAGCAATAGAAAATAACAAGAGAAAGCTCATCCTACACCCTACCCATCCCTATCCTCAACAAGGATTTCCTCCAAATCACAACGGAGTGCCTGAGGAACCAAATCCCACTCTTGAATTCTCCATCCATCTAAATGCTCTGAGGCCCATCGCGCCAAGCAATCATCAGCCCTATTCCACTCCCTCAGAATATGAACAAAATTCACCATCTCCATCTTCGAACTAACCTGTAAAATCTAACGCACCACCATAGCCAACTGCCAACTAACATCTGTCACTTTCTGCTCAATAAGCAAATTGATCAAGACCTGAGAATCAGATTCACAAATAATCCTTCTCCAACCCAAAGCATAAGCCCTCTCCAAGGCATGAAGAATAGCCAACCCTTCCACCAGGTTGATAGTCTACTGCCCTTCATAGATCGAGAAGAAAAAGATTACCAAACCCAAAGAATCCCTACCAATCCCCCCAATACCAGATGGTCCAGGATTACCCCTTGAGGATCCATCTGTATTAATCTTCAAGACCCAAAAAGGAGGAAGCCGCCATCTACCCTCCCTATTAACTTTCTGCTTCGCTTGCCGACCTCTCCTAACACACCTAGAAGCCAAAGACAACCCCTGCAATCCCAGTCTCTCCACCAACTCAGCATCCCTTTTTTCCAAGGGAAACTCCACTTCACACTTAGCTTCCACTGTCTCCTGAACCATACCTAAAATCCTCTGCCATACTTGTTGCACCAGCTTCTTCTCACCCCAAAAAATCTTCCGATTCTGCTCCAACCAAATCTGCCACAACATGAAAATAGGCCCCACATGCCATACCATCTGCAAAAAAGAAGCCATAGAAGGAGGCCTACCCAACCCCTACCAAAATTCAATCAAGGAGGAAGCATGAACACAGGGGCTCTGCTAAACACCCCAACAAAAATGCCAAATTTGAAGAGCAAAAGGACAACGAAAAAATAAGTGAGTAGAGTCCTCCTCGGCAACACCACACAGAATACAAATAGACGGGCCCTAGAAACCCCTCTTCTGAATATTGTCCCAGGTCAAGCACTTATTCCATGCCAACATCCAAGCAAAGCAGTTACATTTTGGCCAAGAGAACTTGTTCCACACCTTCTTCCACCACTGAACTTCTTCCCCAACCACCCTGTGAGACACAAGCTTCTGATAACCAGAAGCAACAGTGTAGACACCCTTAGGATTAGGAGACCACACAAGCACATCTTCATCCCTAAGGTATCTACACCGTCTACTAGAAAGGATACTTTGTAGCTCAACACAGTCCTCCCGCAAACCCACATCTAACCATTCATCAGGAGACTTCCATCTTGCCACTTCCAGCTGACCCCTAGAAGAGAAAGTCTTGAAATCACTCACTTGAGACCAAACAACCTCAATAAACCTCTGACTAAGATTCAAAAGGTTAGGAAACTGAGAAATGATGGGAGGAGCACCATCCCAAGAATCAGACCAAAATTGGACCTTGGTCCCCTTTTTACGAATCCAAAATAAGCCCTCCTTAATAAGCGCAGCTCCTTTTTTGAGGGTGCCCCAGATCACTGAGCCCTTCCCCACAAGGGGATATTATCTAGCTGAGGGATCTCTGAGAGATACTTTTGAGAAAGAGTCCTGGCCCAGACCTTATCTTTCTCAACACACCAACACCAATACAACTTCGCGGCCGGAGCCTCACCAGTCCAAGCCGACTATCGAAGGCCCAGACCACCATATTGCTTCGGGCTACAAATAACCTCCCATCCGACCAGACTCCATTTGGAAGACATTAAGCAACCAGCCCATAAAAACTGTCTTGCAATAGAATCTAAGTCCTTAACAAATCCCATTGGGGCCACCTGAAGCATGCATCGGTAAATAGGCAAAGCTTGTACCACTAACTTAATTAACTGAACTCAACCAACAAAGGATAACCACCTGTGAGTCCAATGATTAACTTTCACTCTAAATTTGTCCAAAATATTCTACCAAGATTCTCGAGGCATCCTCCCCACTAAGATAGGAATCCCAAGATAAGTCACTGGGAGAATCCCAATCTGAAATCTCAAAGTTTGAGCAATCCTGTGCTAAATAGGGCCCGGAGTATTGAAGAAAAAAATAGAAGACTTGTCTTCATTAATCTGTTGTCCGGAGGCAACCAGGTAAACATCCAACACACGACGTAGATGAGAAGCATCTCTCATTGTGGCCATACCCATCAAAGCAGTTTCATCCACAAACTACAAGTGAGATTGTGGAGGCAAGTTGCCTCCCCACCGCCAACCCTGGATAAGGCCTAACTCCACATTCCTTCGCATCAACCTCCCCAACCCCTTAGCAAGGAGAATAAACAAGTACGAAGAAAGGGGATCCCCCTGGCGAAGCCCCCTAGAAGCACCAAATAACTCAGATGTTCCCCATTAATTATCACAGGGAAAGAGACTAAAGTAACGTAGCTCATAACCCATTGTATCCATTCTTCCCCAAACCAAAGGTACTGAGAACCTTCCAAAGGAAGGACCACTTGACCCTGTCATAGGCCTTAGCCATATCCAATTTGATGAACATTGCCTTTTCTTTGGAACTGGCCATAGAATGAATAGTCTCAGTAGCAATAACAATCCCATCCAGAATTTGCCTCCCAGCAACAAAACCACTCTGCTCTTCGAAAATCAGGTCCTTAAGCCCCAGTTTCAACTTGTCAGCAATTAATTTAGAGATAATTTTATAAACTACATTGCACAAAGAAATGGGGCAAAAAATACTTAATCTATCTACCCCTTCACACTTGGGAATAAGAGCAAGAAAAGTAGAGTTTAAAGCCCTTAACATTTGCTTATTTCGCTGAGATTCCTAAACAACAGCCAAAAGATCTAACTTGATAATATCTCAGAATTCTTGAAAAAACTCAACCAGGAAGCCATCGGGACCAGGAGCTTTCCCTTTCTTCATCTGGAAAGCAATCCCTTCTAACTCTTCCAGCGAGATGTTGTTGAAAAATGAGGTGTTTTCTTAGCTTAATACTCTATAAAATTTTAAAATTGTTGTTCTAAGTCTTTTCTTTGTTACATAAATTCTTTGTGGATGATTATCTTGATTAATCCATTTTACTGTTGTAGAATGTAGAGAGAATTATTTAGAAGAACTAGACAGGATAATAGAAGGATCACACAAGATATACCATGGAGAAACCCTTTTGGGAAAAAACTCCACCAAGAATTATTCTATTATTCAAACTCTGAATTACAATAGCTCCAATTCTTGCTTGAGAATGCTTCTTCTGTCTTTACCAATCTTCTTCACACCTGCAATAACCAATCTCAAAACTCTATTCAACTTGAATGAGATATATAGACAATATGCAACCTTGTAATAATCAAATGGTGATAATTACAATGCATAATCTCAAGCCCTTGAAAAGGTGCCATATTCCTTCAAGTAGAGTTCTTCAGTGAAGACTAAAGCTTACAACATGTGCATCATGCATTTGGGTGTCCCAAACTGAAGCTACAACTTCTCCTTCACTTCGGTGATAATTCCAAAGCTATTCCTCAAAGATGGCGCCCACAATTAAAGCTACTTAACTGAGCCATTAGAAATATCTTATCATGCATTGGAGTTAATTCCAATAAAGCATCTTGGGCACCCAAGTTAGCTTCAAGTGTTTTATTGTTAACTGAAACATTTACTCAACACCATTCCAAAGAATGGTCATCCCTTGTTAGCTGGAGGTAGTCACATTACTCGTCATACAACTCTCAATGTTATTAGCCATGCATTACAAGTTAACTGAAGCTAACTACATGCAACTCAAAATAACCAACATGCATGCAACATGCACTTGCATGCAACTGAAGATAACTGAACTGAACTGAACTGAACTGAACTGAACTGAACTGAATTGAACTAAACTGATTCTGAACTAAACTGAACTGAACTGAACTGAACTGATCTGAACTGAACTTACCTAAACTTAACTGAACTTAACTGAACTTAAGCTAAGAAAACACCTCATTTTTCAACAGATGTACCTCATAAGATACCGATTCATCTCTCCAAACACCAAAGAGGGAATACAAGAAAGCACCTGGGCTTCCTCAGGGGACCCCCCTTGCGAGTCCTCCCTAAAGAGAGAAGCAAAATATTGCACCACCTCATGTGAGATTTCTGGAAAGGATGAGAGATGTTGACCCCTGTCATTCACCAAAACAGAGATAGAATTGCCATGCCTTCGAGCTTTCACCGAATTAAAGAAAAAAGTTGTATTTTTATCCCCTTCCTGAAGCCACTCAACCCGAGCCTTTTGTTTCCAGAACAACTCCTCCCTCAACTCCCACTCCTCTAGGGCTTTCAAAGCACTAGCCTTGTCTTGAAGTAGCCCCTCCGTCACTCCATCTTCCTTAATCACTCTTGTAATGCTATCCAGATCCGCTTGAGCCATCGCTTTAGCATGAAAGATATTCCCAAAGGACTGACGATTCCAACGCTTGAGTTGATATTTCACAAATTGGAGGAGCTTAGCAAAGGTATACATGGTCGTGCCATAAGCAAATCTGCCATTCCTCCACCAGTCAGCCACACATTCAAACAAAGATGGGCTCTGCAACCACATGAGCTGGAACCTAAAGGAGGGAGTACGATGCACACTAGCAGACTCAATAGTAAGTTTGATAGGCCAATGATTAGATCCTCTCCAATCCAAGATCTCCGGGCACGAAGACCACCTCCCGCCAACCCAATAACAGGAAACAAGAAAATAGTCTAACCTTTCAGCAATACAGTTATCCCCAACACGCGATTATTCTAGGTATATCTACCATTGTTGGGCTTGATATCAACTAGATTCAAAGAAGTGATGCTATCACAAATAAGCAACACAGAGGGATCCAACCTCCCAGCACCACCACGCTTCTCAGCCAACTCAGAAATAACATTAAAATCTCCAGCCAAAATCCATGGATGGAAAGGTGCCATATTGCGGACAAACTTGATATGAGACCACTGAACTTGCTTACCCCTAAAGTCAATAGGAGCATAGATATTAGAGAATAGAATAGCCTCCCTAGTTGCAAAACTCGTAGCTATCATAGATATTGAAGATTTAGAAGACATCCACCAGACAGGTCGGATCTTCTGCGGGTTCCATAAACAGGCTACACCCCCCGAAGACCCATGCGCACCAATGCACTGGCACTCCCCGATCCTCCATAACTTAGCCGCCACACCAAACATAGTCTCAATAGATAACTTAGTCTCCTGCAGAAAAATGACATCAGGACCTTGTCTTTTAATTAAATCATGAACTGCTTTTTTTCTAGGGCCATTGTTCAATCCCCTCACATTCCACGATAGAACAATCATTTCAAGGGATTTGAAAAGTGAGAATCCAAGGTCTTTACTGACCCCGCCTCCACCAAAGTCTCACCTATCAACTTAATCTTCTCCACATCCTTCTTTCTGCCAAGTTTAGCAGATTTCTCTGCCCCGCCTTTCTTAATATCCTTCTGCATGAGGCCCAATTTTGGAGGAAGCTTGACATGCCTAACCAAATCCAAACCCTCAGTCCGTCCAGGATGAGAAGAATCCCCTCCAATAGATGGAGCTACAAAAGGAGGAGTCGACACCACTGGAACCACTACCTGTTGATCAGTATCCATGTGTAGGCAATCAACTCCCTACACACCCAACGTATCAAGATTAACACCCTCCTGTACTAAGCTCACAACCCTCTTGATCAGACATTCATCCCCCTGTAGGCCTAAAGAAGCCTCAAGATTAAGGCCCACTTGAGTTGGGTCCTGAACCCCCTGATCCAAGTCTGTTAGACCCGGGTTCACTTCCTGCTAGCTGAGATCATCCAAAACTTCAAACCTGTTAAAAGAACCCCCATCTTGCCTTTCCTTGAAAGTTCTCTTTTGGCCTTGATTCCTATTACGAGCTTTGACTAGAATAAAACCATCAGCACCACTCACCTCTTCATGGGCAAGGCTCTTCCCCTTATCATCCCCAAGAGGGTTATGGGAAGGTTGAGAAGGTTGAGACTCCACATGCTTATATCTTGGACATCTCCACTGCAGGTGACCATATTCATGACACATATGACAATAAAAAGGAAGAGTCTCATAGTCCAATTGTTGCACCCAAGAATAAGAGCCCACACACATATCCACAGCATCGGGCAAAGGCTTGCTTAAATCAATCTCAACACAGATGCAGGCATAAGTCATTACCTTTTTACCCAAAGTTTGCAATGAAGTCCCAACCGGTTTCCTAAGCAATGAAGCAAGCAAATGCAAAACATCCTCCCGA
Organism: Sequoia sempervirens; assembly: GCA_007258455.2. NCBI lineage: Eukaryota > Viridiplantae > Streptophyta > Pinopsida > Cupressales > Cupressaceae > Sequoia > Sequoia sempervirens. The sequence continues at coordinate 230,949 of VDFB02356872.1, forward strand.
TAACACTCCATTGGAAGCCGAGGTAAGCGAACCCACATCGGGACCCGGTTCGGAAGCTCCTAAGAAGGATTAAAGCCGACATGCCATGGATTTATGAACAACCCCATCTTGTTATAAAAATAGGGTCCACCTTCAAAGACCCTATTGCGATCAACCATGCAATTGAAAGTAACCATGAAATAATTATTGGCTAGCAGCATTATCTCCATTTCTCCCTCTGGCTCCCAAGCCCTCTGAGCCCAAACTTCAAAAAATTGCAAAGAAACCCTCATCCTTAAAAACTTGCAATATAAGGAGTGATTTGAATAATATTCAATATCTTCAGCAATCATCTTAGATGAAACAACCAATTTTGGCCTCTCCTTGCAACGCTCAAGGCAGTCGTTGATCTTCGTGATCCGCAAACCGGAAGACACCCCCTCATTAGCACACTCAACTTTTGGAGCAAATAAATTATTATTGAAAGTCTTCATCCCATGATTCCTAGGCATGGAGCCCATCGCTGCCCAAAAATCCATAACAGGGGACACCCCAGATGCCTCACCCCAGGATAGGAGCATCAAGCCCAAGACGAGCCTGCAAAATCAACAAACAACTATGGGTGGGGGAGCCCCACACCACCCACAGGCAATCACCTTCCACAGGCTTCAACCTCATGAGCCCTACCCCACCAGTGCTGACCAAAGAGAAACAGTGAGGAAGAACGGCCCCAAGCACCAAGTCTCCGCAGGAACAACCCCTGCAAGCCACAATCGACCCACGCCCACAGCAAACGTCACTCACACAGCTGCCAAGAACAGTCAAAAAAAGTTGAGCCAGTCAGGGCATAATGAACAATAGAACAAACTCACCCACACCCCCTTATTTCATCAAAAAACCCCACCCCCAGCGCAGCTGCACACAGAAAGCAAAAATGAGCTAGGGCTCGAGTGCCCTAGCTCGGCCCAAGAAATTGCAGACGCGCGCCATCATGCACATCTTTAGTATTATTCTCGCTGATTGGTATACTTTAAAGGAATTGTTAAACACCATGATGTGAGTAATTAATTTAAAGTAGAAAATGATAGATGTCAATTGATAAAGGGGCAATGAGAGATTATTTGGAAAGCCTTGTGCCAATGATATGTTTCCAAATAAAGTTGCTTCATAAAGAAGGGTCGTCCCCACATGCAATCTCAAAATATAACACATAAGGGATCCACGAATTTGGGGTCAACATATGTCTTTGCTACAGTGATATAATAGATCTTGGAACCATCATCATTCCCCAAATATTCATAGAACAACAAACACAAAGGAAGAATGGAACATAGACAGAAAAAGAAAGAAAAGATTTTGGGTCAATATGGAAGAGACCTAGATGTCTCAATGCCTTGCATCATCCCCAAAAGGAAAACATGAGACAAAAGAAAAGACAATATTTACAACAAATAGAAGAATGGAGATATAAATAGCAGAATGTCACGATAGATTCACTTTCTTTGTATCCTTGCACCAAAAACATAAAATACATGCCAAACAACATGATATGGGACATCACATTACATACATGCAATCACTAAGAACATGAAAAGTGTAGACACTTAAAAATGTCTTGATGGATCACATTGGCTAACTAACATCATTTCATCCTAAAACCCATCCTCTTTTCGCTTAATTGATTAAATTAGCCTAGCTATTTAATTAATTGCCTCATTTTCATCTATTAATCTAATTCACCTAGTTAGGTTAATTCATCCCCTTTCATGCTAACATTTCCTCCTATTAAATTGAATAAATCAAATTATTTAATTTAATCCTTAAAGTCCTCTTATTTAATTAAATAACCCTAAGTTATTTAATTAAATATCATATCACTTCCCCTTTCCATTAAATAAAATAATTATTTAATGGATATCCTAATTCCCCTAATTTGCATAATTGAAACTTTATTTAATTATCAAATTATTAATAAATCTCATTCCCCCCACTTGCAAGGGAATATTCCTCATTTGCATACTCCTCCAAAATGGAATATTCCTTCCCCTTTTGCACATTAAAACTTTGTTTTAATTTGATAAATATATATTTCCCTCACCCATGAGAATATTCCAAAGAATATTCTCTTTCTTCACTCATTTGAAAAAAGGAATATTCTTCCTTTAACAAACTCACAAGACTTCATGTGCAAGTTAACTTACAAGACTTCTTGTGCAAGTTTTGAAGGTGTGTTTGTTTGGATGAATGTGAGCCCTTCATTAAAACCATGCCTCCATATTCTTTCCTTTTTGACCATTGATTAGATTTTTCAATCTTAGCCCTTCATTTTTCATTTGTTTTCCAATAAATAGGTCACAATTTGGACACAAATGGATCCATCTTTTAACATCAAACTTATGTTGTTAAAACCACTTGCATTTGCACTCACATTTAACCTCATTTTAGCTTATTTTAATTGCATCATATTAGCTTAGCTTCTATTAATGGCTTCCATGATAACATAAATGCATCTATTTAGTATTGTGTAATTAGGGCTTGAATCTATTTTAGCTTAAAATTCATTTAGATTAGCTTTGCATATACCCATATCAATCATCTTAGCATACATCATGTTAAAATAGCTTGCATCGTGTTCATTTAGCTTTAAATCATGTTTCATCACACACCTTTCATCAGTTTCATCGATTCTCTTCAATATAATCAATCAAAACAAGCTCATTATCCAAGGGATTGGGAAAGGGTCATCATTCCACATCAATGCGGCACCACTCCCATAATAGGATAAGTTTCAATGTCTTATATTAAAGGTTTTTCAAGCTTTCATGATTTAGAATGCTGGTCTTAATGGCTTTTTTGTCTTTGTTTACCGTGAATGATCTTAGTGGGATTGATGCTTAGTGGAATAAATATGCCTCAAATTCATATGGATCGGGTGTAGTTAACCTTTACTATGTCATTGGTCATAAAAAGAAAATAAAGAAAGTATGTCACATGTGAGCCAACCTAAAGCAGGTTGTCTACATCCCTATCTTGCTCATCATATACAAAAGGTGGATAACTAGCCAAAGGGACTACAACAAGTGCCATATTAGGGCAATCACTAGGTTCAACATGTGGTGGGTCACTTGCATTAAGAGAATCACCATGGTTGCCCCCATCTAAATTTATAGAAGTGGAAAAAAAATCAACTCATTATGCACTTCTTCATCGATTTTAGCAATCTCATCATCATCATCCAAGTTAATCACAATAGGATGTCTAATGAAAATATTCATTGTATGTTTTTTTTGTTTGTGGTGGAGATAGAGAAGTCTTATGTTGTGGAAAAGGTGGAGAATCATCATGATTTGTTTGAATTAGTTGTCAATCTTCGAATTATGGTTTATTATTTTCTTCTAATTGGCGAGCAATAACACAACGTCTATGCCTATGATATTTAGCATTTCAATTTCTTCTGGCACGGTTTTCAAGTTCTGATAGTGTAGGAGCGGGTTTATCAACCATCGATCTCTTTTCTTCCCTCAAGGGAGGAACGAAAGGGACCATTGCAGGTTGGGAAACCACTTTCTCTTTAGGTTTATAAATTTGTTTGGTTTTAGGAGGCACAAATGGAATTGTATGGTTATCTCTTGGTCTCTTGTAGGAAATAGGTGGCAGAATAGCATCATACTTAATTTGATTATTCAGGAGATCTTTTGGTTCAAGCATAGGTTCATCCACAACAATTGGAGTGGGAGGAACAACTATAGATCTTTCAATTTCAAGTGGGATATTGGCAAGGGATAACTTTGTTATACGTTTTGCTTTGAACCTTTCATATGATTTAATGAAGAATTCCTCATGAGGTGTAATAGGTTCCATAGGTTCAGGCCAAAAGAAATTCAATGAAAAATTCCCATAGGAGGACAAAGGATTAAACCCACTATGATGCACTGTAAAAACTTGGTTTCCAAATGGAAATTTCAAGCACTTGTGAATGACCTAGATGAAATGGCATTCATGGAGCATAGCCATGGATAGATTAACTTCACACAAAATTGATTTGACATTAGGATGATGGAGAGTGATACATTCAATTACTTCCGTCCAACTTTTAATGGAAAAGTGATCGAACCTATCGTAGGGCAAGCAAAACCATCATGTGTTTTGATTCATGCTTTCAATTGTTCATCAAAATCTTGGTAAAGTTCATGCATAAATAAGAATTACTTAGTGATCACATTCTCTACATACATGATCAATTAATATCCCATTTGTAGGCTTGCCATTGATTATTTCAGCTATGTAAAGAGGACCATCGGGTGCATGCTTAATTATATGGCGAATTGAGAAATCAATGTAAAGAGACAAGTTGGTTTGGCCCTTAGGAGGTTAAACATCAATGAGTCCAATCATGGCGTGTAGATCATCCTCATTATCACTCTTATCACCATCAATTATATCTTGTATCTTGTCAACATTTATCACGTCATTCTTCTTATCACTCGCTTTTATGAATGAGATGGAATGGTTTGGAATTGGATTGGTAAAAAAATTCAAATTTTGGTTGGGTGGGGCAACAAATTTATTTCCTTGATCATTAACACCGCCCAACAAGATGTGATTGGAATCAATGAGGTCTTGCACTATATGTTTAAGACACATGCATTATTTTGTATCATGTCCACTATGTCGATGATATTGGCAAAATATATTTGGGTTATAGCTTGGAGGGAAAGGCTTAGTGGTATCAAGAGGCCTAACGAGAGGTAAGGTGATTAAGTTATTGATCAAAGGTTGCAACATAATTGAATATAGGGTATTGGGTAACATGGTGAATTGCCTATTCTCATCCCAAAATTGGTATGGAGTTGTTTTTATGGCAGCCACTTCAGGTTCAACATAATGGGTTGCTTGAGGTTGATTTATTCGTATATAGCCCCTTTTTTGTTTTTTGAATGGTTGAAATTTTTTATGAGGCATGGTTTCATATTTTTTAGGATGGGTTGAAGTAGTTTTTCCTACACATTGATTAAGCGAGTTCTAATAATCATGAAGAGTCATGCATAAGTGTGTAAAGGAGGGAAATTTTGTCATCCCAACCTTATATTGGATATATATTTTTAATTTTTTAATGAACATTCTTTGAAGACCGGCATCAAGAAGTTTAATGTTGATTTGTGAGTAAAACAGCTAATAACGTGCTATAAAACCAGTGACCTTTTCATCTGCATTTTTCTTACATTGCATCAAATTAGGTAGGGCCATCTTAGGATCAATGTGCACTTGGAAATGGTTGTGAAAGGCATAAACAAGCTCATTAAATGAGTTGATTGAGTTATTTAGTAAGGAAAAAAACCATTCCAAGGTTGTATCTTTTAAGGACCTAGGAAAAAGCTTAGCCAAGAGCTTATCTTCAAAAATGAAATCACTACATAAGGTTGTATATGTCGATACATGATTGCTAGGATCTCCTTTAACATCATATTTCTCAAATTTAGGTGTCTCTATTCCTTTTGGCATTTGTGCTCTCAATATCCCCAATTTCAATGGGTTTCTTTTGACATATTGTGAAGGTTGTTCATTTTGGTTTTGGTTCAATGTTTCGATTTGTTGTTGAAGGGATGTGACATTTGGCAAGAGTTGGTTTTTGATGGGATCATTGGTTGTGTTTTGATATGGAGGTGAATATGGTGGGGGTGTATATGTGTTGGGTGGAAAACTAAATTGCAAGTTTGTGAGAGGGGGGGGTTTGGATATATGATGTTTGAATTCAAAAAACGAAAAGGATTCCTAGTGGAAATACCCAAAGTTGGAGTGTTATTGTTGGTTGATTGCATTGTTGTAGTAATAGTTGGATTAGTATATGTAGGAATAGAGGCTATAGTTGTAGGGGGGTGAATTTTTTTTCCTCCTTAACTTTGAGTGTATCCCAAAGCTTGAGGACAACTAGCCATTATAGGAATATGATTATCCATAATGTGAACTAGGTTATGCATAATCTCCAATCCTTGGTCATTTCCAAGCATTCTCCTCATGTTATCTATGATAGGAATATCAGTGCCAACAATATACTCTGTGCTCACAAAGTCTTGAAGTTTCTCTAAAGCTTCATCCATTTGTTTTAACTTTTCTTGAGAGACATTAGCAACCGAGGTTTTAACACCAGTGTAAGTTGTTGATGGTAAGGTGGTTATAGGACATGTGATATTAGGGATGTGGTCCAAAATGGGTTGACTAGTGTCAACACTATGAGTAAAAGAGTTGGAAAACTCAAAATCCATGGCGGATGTACTAGCACGGGATGTCACGAGTCTCAAAATAAATCTCACAAAAGTATTGGCAATACGACACCAAGTTGTGATACTCATACAAGTTTCACCAAACCAAAAGTGCACCCAAAATGGATAAAAAGGCACCAAATAAAGATAGTAAACATTCAAAAATAGGAAGCATAATGCAAGTATTGAAGAAGATATTGCAATATTCAGATTTAAAATATGATAATTGACTAATTATAAGACGTAAAAACTTGAAAATGATTACTTTTGAATGGAAATTTTGATCTTAAACAATGTACTTTCTTTCACCAAGTGAACTAAATGCAAACATCTACAAAAATATGCAATTTTTGAAACTGAAACAGAAATATGCAAGTACATGAAAACGAAGCAGACAGAGACATATATATGCACATACTTTTACAAAATCACTTGTACATGGATAGGTTCACCCAAGGGTGAATGAGTCTTTCTATAGGGTTTTGAAAAATTGAAATATGAGTGTTTGACTTGATATTTAAGCTCATTGTTCCTCATTGCAAACAGATTCTTTAGTGATAGTTTTTCCATATTTTTCCAATTAAATGTAAATGAAATTGTATGACAATGTATGTGTAAGAACTTATGAAAAGCAACAATAGGATCAAGAGATCAAAGATAGCACAAAATAGAGGGAGAAGCAAAATAGAGGAGATAAGAGAATATGATATTGTATTCTCAATATGCATGAAGATGCTCAATTACAAGCATGTACAAGGCTTTCTTATAAAGGCAAGCTAGGACACAATGAAGGGCCATGAATGAGACAAGTGTACCAATCATGTGTAGGGTAGGTAGAAAGAAATAATAGACAATTCCATGAAAGGAGGATCACCCACCTAAAGTGGAATTATCATTCCACGAAAAGTGGAATAATCATTCCATGAAAAGTGGAGATAAAAAGGTGATAACTAGATCACACCACAAAGAGTGGGATTTATCCTACACACACTTCCCTAAGTTTCCTAATCACATCTCTCAATATATGCACAAACCTAGATGCAAGATGCAAATAACTAGGTGTCACAAGTGCAGACTACAATGATATGCATTCCCTAAGTAAGCTTAAGTAAAGTGTAATAAGTAAAATACTTATTTACACCAAACCTCCCCCCCCCTTAAGTGCAACTGGGGGAATGAAGACTCAAGCTAACCATGCAAGATAAGATGTAAGATGCGTCCCGACAACTAGGCCATTTTAGGTACCCATTTACAAATGCAATGCAAACTCTCACAAGCGAGGAAAGGGAGAAAACCTCATGGGAAAAACTCCCCCTCAAAAGAGAGAAGAAAACAAATAAATGTACAAATGAAGAAGGAAAAAACCCCAATATGAGGAAAAATTCCCCCATGAAAGAGAAGAAGAAGAAAGACAAGGCATCCCCCCCTCAATGTTGAGTCTCCTGCAATGATGGTAGAAGCTTGAAATTGACTATTGAAGATGATCCAATCTCGCCGAACAACATTCCTCCCCTTAGGAAGAAAAAAAACCATAGATGTATGCAGGATATCAAGAATATGGATGATGTGTGATGATGTCACTGAGCATGTCGATGCCAAAAGCTGACACACTCCAAACAGGTGTTCTAGGCCACACTGTTGAAGAGGACAATCCAACATCTAGTAGAGATGAATGTAGAACATGATCCAAATGTTCATGAATGAAGTCTCCCCAATCCACAAGTGAAGAAGGAAGAACCCTCAAAATGTAAGGAGTCTTTGAAATCTGCTCAAATATCCCTGTGTTGATGCTAAAAGATGCCTTTCCCAAACCATGTGAATTTGCAATGGAAAGTGCAAAGGTTGCAGTGTATTCACTTCTTGTAATCTGTGAGAAACCCTTTGCAACAACATTCCCATCCGCTGAAAAAGACAACTCAAGATCTAGCAAGGATGAAGATAGAACATACTCCATAGATGCAAGTGTCTCCTTAGGAGAGAAAGTGGCCTCCTCCAACTATTGTACATATGCATCCACAATCACATCAACCTCGAAAGATTGATCATGTAGAGGAGGGTCAGAGTGTTCCCTCGCAACAATTGAAGAAGAATCACCTTCATCAAAGAGAAGATGTAAGTAATCAAATGTGTCTCCCAAATCTACAATGTAGGACTCCACAAACAAGCTACCAATGTCTGTTAAGTAGTCATCCCATGAAACTATTGTTGGAAGACAAGGTATGCACTGTTGCACCGAATCACAAGGTACTAAAACTGGCGAAACACAAGTATCAGTAGGTACATCAGTCAATGTAGGAGATGGAATATCATCAATAGGCTCATGAACCTCAGGAGTAGTGAGCACTCCAATATTCAAGTAACCATACTCATTCTCCTCAAGTGTGTCCACACTAGGGTGAATTGAATCATCAGTAGGAACAAAATATGAGAAGGTTTAGAACTGAGAATGATGATCAACCTCCTCAACTGCAACAAGAGCCATGTTGTGCAAATCCCAAACAATGACAGAATCTGGTGTGAACTCTACACTCTTTCTTGTACCACTATGTGTAATCTGATAGATGGAAAGGATGTTCCTTGACAAAGTAGGCACACATAGAACATCATTAAATGATCCACCTTCAATGTCAATAAACCCCTTCCCACAAACTGCCAAAGAAGTTTTGCTGGCCATCAAAATGGGTGGTGATGAACAAGAATCAAACGAAGAGATCATATCCTTGGAAGAAGTCATATGATGCGAAGCTCCTGAATCAAGGATCCACCTATTTGAATTGGAATCTATAACTGCAAGAAATGCTTGCCCCTTACGTTTGTCATGTTGAGATGATGTAGATGAAGGAGATGAGCTTGATGTTGTTGCCATGAGAGTTGTGCCTTTTCCCTTAGAAGTAGAAGTGGAAGGAGATGAGTCCTTCTCCCGATATGCATTTGGAAAGTTGATGTTGTTCTTCTTGAGGATGTTTGCGAATTCATCAATTTGCTTAACATGACAACGATGCTACTCATGACCAAACTTTTTGCAATATGCACATGTTGGTTTCTTCTTCTTGCTTGAGTTGTTCTTCTTTGATGAAGATGAAGTTGAGATTTGTTGTGATTGTTTGCGTGTACTTTTTAGACTGCAAAATGAAAAACTCCATCGGTGAGGGGGAAATTTTTTTTAGACTACTGATGTCATCAATCCGCTCGCATAAATTCGACGGTCATTTGGTCGTCGCTTGTCTGGACATGCTTAAAATTGATGGTTGTTGGCCCATCACACTAGTCGTCGTTCCTTGCTAGGATTATTTGTTGAAATATTCCAATGGCAAACGAAATATTCTATATACGAAATATTCAAAGGAATTAGAATATTTTATTGCCAGAATCCCCAAACAGACCGCCTGAATTTGACTGGTTTCTTGATTTATTTTCATCACCAGAGTTTTGCTTATTGTCGGTAAACAGTGTCGACCAATGGTAAAATGGAGCCCGCCGTGGAGTTTTCAAAAGCAGCCAATGTGGAAAGAAGAAGCTCACGGGTTGACAGTGGCCACCAATAGAATGAAGACCAGTCACCGGTGGCAGCAGGTATGTGGGAGCGGTGGACTGATTGCATTCAATACCTGTGAGTGCACGTACAGTTTGTGATAGCAAACTCTAAATTTTTTTTTTTGATTTTTTTGATTTTTTATTTATAAAAAATAAAAAAACAATACAAAATTTGATTTTTGAATTTTATAAAAAAATTTACAAATACAATAAATTTGCAAAGAAAAAAATTGATTTTTCAAAAAAAATCGCAAAAGATAAAAGAACAATTTTTTTGAGAGAATATATATATTTTTTATTTTACAATATCAAAATAAACCCCAAATATAAAATTTTGAGAAAATGAATGGGGGTTTTTTAATTTTCTAAAAAAAAATTCAAAAATATTATGCCAAATTTTCTTTTATAGAACTATTGAAAAATTCAAAAAAATTCAAAAAATACCCAAATAGGCGAATTTTTTTGATCTAGAGCTCTCGATGTTGGATTTCGACGAAACAAAAGGCTATCCTAACTGGAAACAGCCTTTTGAATCCGAATTTGAGGTTAGATCTAGTCTAGGATGCACCAAAATATCGTTGCTCCTCAGATTTTTCTCTTGACCACCTTCACACGAACTAAAATCTCCCAACAATGGTTATCCAAAGAACCTCCAACCACTCTGATACCATGTAAGAACTTATGAAAAGCAACAAGAGGATCAATAGATCAAAGATAGCACAAAATAGAGGGAGAAGATGAGAGAATATGGTATTGTATTCTCGATATGCATGAAGATGCTCAATTACAAGCATGTACAAGGCTTGCTTATAAAGGCAAGCTAGGACACAATGAAGGGCCATGAATGAGACAAGTTCCCTAATCATGTGCAGGGTAGGTAGAAAGAAATAATAGATAATTCCATGAAAGGTGGATCACCCACCTAAAGTGGAATTATCATGCCACAAAAAGTGGAGATAAAAATGTGATAACTAGATCACACCACAAAGAGTGGGATTTCTCCTACACACACTTCCCTAAGTGTCCTAATCACATCTCTCAACATATGAACAAACCTAGATGCAAGATGCAAATAACTAGGCGTCACAAGTGCAAACTACAATGATATGCATTCCCTAAGTAAGCTTAAGTAAAGTGTAATAAGTAAAATACTTATTTACACCAATAGTATGAACAAAATGACAATTTGTTTTAATACACTTTTGAATGAAAATATGACCTAAATGACTGAAACATACCCTAATGTAAGCTATTATGCAAAATGTATGCAATAATTTTGGATTTTTATGATTTTGAATGATGCAAATATGCAATATGTAACCCTAAAGGAAATTTAAAACAAGATGATGTAAAATTTAGATATGGGGTTTCAAGGATCTTCAAATCAGAAAAGTGTGATGTAAGAATGTCAGATTCACCAAAATGAAATATAGGGAAAGGGACCCCCAAAGTGTTAAAATGGTGTGTTTTAAAATGTAGGAATCTCAACAAGTGTCTTTCCCTAGGTATTTCATTAGGAAAGATATCACAAGGTGTAAATATTGACTTTGAACCTCAATGGTGAGTTAATCAGACCTGGATATTAGTCCTTAGGACAATAGGAAAGATTTGGAAACAAATGAAAATGTTTTGAAGTGCTCAAACTAAATGAGCAGCAAGACCTAATACCTAAAATGTAGAGTTTAGAATGTACAAAAATGGAAATAAAAATTTGCAAGCAAATATGAGAAGGGTCTGATGACATGTACCTGTCACCAAAAGTTGTTTTTTAGACTTGCTAAGGGACTAGTTTGCCCATGGGCGAATGGGTCCTTGTTAGGGCTTCCAAAATAACTTTTGAAAATACTCTAATGTTGGATCTTGGCTTATGTTTGACACAAGTTCAACTATCAAAAAGTTCAAAATAAATTATACAACCTAGTTTCTATGGCTTGACAACAATTATGACAACTTGTGCAACAATGCAAAATTGCTCCTTCAAGATCTCTTCAATTCTTCATCAACTTGTAATTTGCACATACACAAAGAGGATTTTTTTTGTTTGTATGGGGGTTTTACTTGGTCAAACCCCAAGTTTGGTAATTAAACCTTGATAGAAAGATAATGAAAAAGGAAGGAAATGATGAATGAACAATTCTTGCTACAACTCACCACCCTTCAATGGCTTCCCTTAGAGGACTAAAGTCAAACACAACTCTCCAAAATAACTTGATCTTTCTTTTCTTTTCTTGATTTGGTTACTTGAAATTCTTGGATGCTTTAGGATAAATAATGCATATTAGCCTTCACAAGATGACATGAACACACATAAACTTGGACATGATGTTAGGATCTTCATTGCTGCAACAAATGATTGATAAATCAGCTCTTGAATGCTCTTGACAATGATATTTTCTCAATAGGATTGTTCTCATAAAGTGTGTTATGTGTTGTATCTCAAATGATCAAATGACTATGTATTTATAAGTGTTTATCTAATTTAAACCCAAAAATTAGATTCCAAAAGCTAACAATTGCAATTTGAATTTGAATCATTAAAATGCCACTAAAAACATATTTTGAAATGGGTCTTGGCACTTAAAGAGGACCCATTTTCCCATGGGTGAATGGGTCCTGGCCCATAAGTCTAGGACACACATATTCCATGGTGATTTAATTATTGATTGTATTTATTTAATGTTGGTTCTCCTTTTGGAAAACAAGAAAAATAAGGCTTTGGAATGCATAATTTGGTAAATTAGAAGCTTAATTAAGTCCAATAAATTAAGGGACCCAAACATAGTGTGCAATTGTAAAGGTATACAATTTCCTACACTACATAGAAAACACCTTATTATTGGAGACACCTCATTTAATTTCCATAAAGTATAAACACACACATATATTTTGATGTGTACTACCTCCATGCTCTAACACTCCCATGGTCTGTTAGGAATGGGTAGGGGTTGATATAAACCAGCATTGCTAGCTCCCCCCTTAGCTTTCATACACACAACACATTGTTCCACATACCTTCTAACATCTCTTGCCAACTTAGGCCAATAATAGTATCTTTGCACTAGCTCTAAAGTCTTATTTATGCCAAAATGCCCACTAAGACTACCATTATGCTTTTCCTGAATCAGATTTTTCCTCATTGAACCTCTTCGAACACATAACTGATTTCCCTTAAACAATAACCCACTTTGCAAAGTATACTCAGAGTATTGGCTATGGAAATGGTTCTCAAAGTTAGAACATACCTTATAGACCTCTGAAAAGTCTTCATCATCTCCATATAGGTCCTTGAAACTCTCTATGCCAATGCTCTTGAGTTGTATCTCTTGGACTGTCAACAATCTCCTGCTCAATGCATCTGACACTTTGTTTAGCTGTCCCTTCTTGTGCTTGATGGTGAAGGTAAAAGCTTGGATGTATTCCATCCATTTCAAATGCCTATTACTCAACTTCTCTTGAGTGTTGATAAAATTGAGTGCCTGATTGTCAGTAAAGACTACAAACTCCTTGGGTAGAAGGTAATGCCTCCATTTTCTAAGTGACTAAACCAAAGCATAAAGTTCCAAGTCATAGGTGGAATACTTCTTCTTAGCTTCATTGAGCTTCTCACTAAAGAAGGCTATAGGTCTGCCCTCTTGACTTAGCACTCCTCCTATTGCCACTCCACTTGCATCACACTCAACAGTGAACAACTTGTCAAAACTAGGTAGTAAGAGAATAGGTCGAGTTGCCACTTCTTTTTTCAGTTTCTCAAACCCTTTCTCAGCCTCTTGAGTCCACACAAGCTTAGTTTTTATACCACCCTTGATTGTATCTAAGACTAGTGCACATATACCACTAAAATTCCTTATGAATTTCCTATAAAATTAAGCCAATCCATGAAAACTTCTTACCTCAGTCCTTGTGGTTGGTGTAGACCAGTTGAGAATAGCTTCCACCTTGCTTGGATCCATCTTCAATGATCCTTTGGACACTACAAAACCCAAATAGACTAGCTCTTGCTTAAATAATTCACACTTCTCTAGATTGATTGCCAACTTCTCTTCTTGCAACCTTCTAAGAACTTGCTCCACATGTTTCAAATGCTCTTTTGTTGTCTTGTTGTATATGAGGATGTCATCAAGGTACACTACCACAAATATACCTGTAAAGTCCTTAAGCACTTCATTCATGAGCCTCATGAATGTGCTAGGGGCATTAGAGAGACCAAATGGCATCACTCTCCACTCATATAACCCATCATTTGTCTTAAAAGTTGTCTTCCACTCATCACCATCCTTAATTCTGATACGATGGTATCCACTCTTAAGATCCAACTTTGTGAAGAACTGAGCACCTCCAAGACAATCCATCAAGTCTTCAATTCTAGGAATAGGAAACCTATACCTAATGGTGATCCTATTTATTGCTCTAGAATCAGTACATAACCTCCACTTACCTCCCTTCTTGGTTGCTAAAACCACTGGTACTGCACATGGGTTGATGCTCTTTTTTTTTTTTGATACGTAAGGAGTTGATTTTATATATTCAGAAAGATCTACATGCGTCTGCATTGTAGGAAATTCTAACGAAGAGTTTTAAACAGCCAAAATTTAACAGGACAGAGTTTGACCCATTTCCATAATGGAAGCACCGAGCAAAAAACAGAGACTTGCTTCCTCAAGGATTACAAATTTGCAAAAACTAAACTCCAGTTCAAAGAAACCACAACTACCAAGACATTAACAGTCATGCCAGACAAACACTTACCCTTCCCCCCTTAAGCCCAGAAACCATTTACCTCTGCAAAGCATATGAAGCCCTCCACCCAGTCCATACCCTCTGCTGGCACTAGCTTCACTCTTTTCTTCAGAAACTCCACTGCCACGTCCGCCAGTGTGCGATGCCGAGACAATTCGGAGCCTTTGAGATCCAGAAGAAAGGGGTATATTTTGATAGCTTCATCCGAATCCCACATGGTTGCCAGGTCCGCCGGGCGTGGTATGCCCTTACCCAAGAGGGCTGCCTTCAGAGAAGTATCGATGCCCCCAAGCAAATCCTTCCGAAACAGTCTCACCATCAAATCCTTGGCCAAGGGTTTCGGTGTGGCAATGTCCATGAGCGACGCAAGAAACCTGGAGGAAATTTGAGTATTGTCCCTTGGAAATTCTTTACGCTCTAAATGTTCCTTTCCAAGGACCATTTTCACTGCTGCTACCGTCGCCGGATCATCTTCAAGCAATATTCGTTTGAGACGCTAGTCCGTTACTTCCCTAAAGGCGATTTGCCTTTCTGTTGCCACAAGCGAGACAGGAGTGTCGACCCCAAAGGAATCAAGACCTTCCGCCGAAATGATGATTGTGAATTTCGATTTCGCCAGCCTCGCCATTGTCGAAAATGCGCCCGGATCACCCTGCAACAAAAAACATAAAAGCAGAAACCAAGGGGCCGAACTGTATTTTAGGAGAAGGCTTCCTAAATTTAACATGAGAGCTCAATAATGAAACATCAGTCATCGAATACAGATAGAGATTATGAGCTTTGCAAATCTGTCCTTCGCATGAAGTGAGACTCCTCCCCCGCAGACCTGTAATCAATGCAATTTAAGGAGCTTATCACACAGCACGTCCGCGCAAAGAGAAAGGTAGGCCGTGCACTACGTGTCACCCGGCCAACTTCGTGAAACTTGAGCCCATCATTCCACTAGACCCCTTCAATTTAACCGTGCGGAGAGGCTGCCGAATAAAACTACCAATGCCATTCGCATATTGCTAAATTTGGTATGTTAATGTGGTTATCTCCGCCCGATCCAAAATCCACGTGTCCATCCCACACCCCACCACCCGGCCATTTAGACATCCATTGTCTGTGTGTGTGGCGAGGGGGGGGGAGGGAGCCCACCCATCCGCCCACAATGAATCACATTTTTGAACATACTTTGAAGCCAGGCCCAAATACACCCTGATTAGACAGCTGATCTGCGTCTGCGTTACCTTCCCTGAGAGTATGATTTAACATGACTTGCTCAAAGTTGGATAGTTGTTCCAAGGCCGCTTCCAAAAACACACCCAATTTCCAATTGTGAATCTGCCTTGTCCTTAAGGCATTTATGACAATTGTTGAATCGCCTTCTATGACCAGGTTTTGAATGCCTAATTCTTTGCTTAGTTTAAGACCAAGGATCAAAGCTTGGAATTCTGCAGCATTATTCGTGCCAGCTATCAGAGGTTGGGCTAATTTTTCCAAAACCGAACCATTGCTATCCCTAATTATGCATCCTGCTCCCGACGGGCCCGGGTTCCCTTTAGAAGCACCATCAAAGTTCAGTTTGACCCACCCCGCTTCAGGAGGGATCCATTTTGTTTTTTTCCGTTGTTCCGTTGATGCAGCTTTTCCTGAACATTCCATCGGAGGGGATTTGATGCCAAACCATTGCTTCAAAATCCAAGCATCCCATTTGGTGAAATTAAGATTTCTTGTTTTTTCCTGCACCTGAGCATTGAAAAGTTCTATAATGCAAGTCTCTATCTTGCATTGTAACCGTGGTATAGACATCTCTTTGTCCTGAAAAATGCGCCTATTTCTTTCCTTCCATACTTCCCACAAAAGGATTGAAGGAGACATTTTCCAAAGGTCTCCAAAGATGTTAGATTGATCATGACTTGGCCAAGATTTCAAGCAGTCCAAGAGCGTACTCGGAAGAGCAGAGAACCAACTTAATTTAGAGCATAACCAGCTCCACATCTGTTGAGTATAAGAGCAATTCAGTAATAAATGATCCACGGTCTCCTCTGCCATATGGCATAACGGACATCTAGTTGGGCCGTGGTATCCCAATTTTAAAAATTTGTCTCCTGTAAGTATTCTGCCCTGCGCGGCCGCCCAAGTGAAGATCCCTGCTTTTGGTAAGCAGACCTTATTCCAACACAAATTGCGGGGTAATTCTGCTTTGGATTCTACAGGGAATGATACCACATTGTAACCAGCCTTGGTCGTGTATACTCCGTTTGGAGCAGCATCCCATCTCAATCTGTCTTCTCCCGATCTGACCCATATTCGTCGTTTTGCCAGTTCCTGTTCAAAAAGCTTTGTCTCTTGAACTTCCAGGTTCAGTGATCTCACCGATTTCCATTTGAAGAATCCTTCCTTCGCATTATCCTCGAAGTCTATGTAGTCCCTAACTTTTGTGCCCCATAACTGTTTGGTCTTTTCCATTATTTTGGAGAATTCAGGAACCCTTGCTAATGCAAAATAACCTTCCCATGAATCCTCCCAGAATAGTGCTCCTTGACCATCCTTCACCTCCCACGTGAGAAAATCCGAGATCAGTTCTCTGGAATTGTTGATGAAGTTCCAAATCCGGGATCCAGAAGGGAGAGAATTTGTGGTTAGGAAATAAATTGGATCGTGGACTAGATATTTTGCTCTAATGATCTTAACCCATTTTAGATTAGGTTTGGAATAAATGATCCACGCCAACTTCGCCCCTAGAGCCTTATTTTGCTTTGAGACAACTCTCAATCCTGTCCCATCATTTTCCCGCTTCTCACATACTTTCTGCCATTTTATAAGAGGGATCTTTTTTTGATCTGAATTACCTTTCCAAAAGAAATCTTTCATTATCTTGTTTAGTTCTTTGCTCGCTCCACTAGTTAATTGCAGGCATGACAGCATATAAATAGGAAGAGCCGATATCACCGATTTCAGCAGGGTAAGCCTTCCTGCCCACGACAGCCATCTGTTTTTCCATGCAGATATTTTCTCTTTGCATCTTGTAACCATTGAGCTCCAAGCACTGTCATTTTTAATGCCTTTATCCAAGGGAAGGCCTAAGAATTTACACGGAAGCTGACCTTTTTTGAATCCCAGAATTCGTAATATTTGAACCTCGCTGGGGCAAGATGTGTTGAAGAAGAAGACTTCAGATTTAGCTTTGCTTACTTCTTGCCCGGAAGCCTTGGAGTATTCTTCAAGCAGCTTTTTATAATTTTTCGCTTCTTTTGCTGTTGCTTCACCAAAAAGCATTGTGTCGTCGGCAAATTGCTGATGTGAAATGTTGGGAAGACTACTAGTGACTTGCAAGCCGAGAACCCCACCTTGTTCCTTTGCCTTATCAATCGATCTCCCCAAAGCCTCAGCCATAATTATGAATAAGAAAGGGGATAGCGGGTCCCCCTGTCTCAGACCCCTTGAGGAAGTAAAAAACCCCTCCGGAGAACCATTTACCAATACAGAATACCTCGGGCTAGCAATCCAACCAAAAATCCAGTCTAACCAGCCTTTTTGAAAACCAAATGCTTCCATGACTTTAAAAAGAAATCTCCAGTTAACTCTGTCATATGCTTTCCTGATATCTAATTTCAAAAGCATAGCCGACTTGTGCATTTTTTGTATTGAGTGAATAACTTCTTGAGCTATGATGATTCCATCCAGTATTGATCTTTCTGGAATGAATCCTGTTTGTTCCTCAGAAATAATAAAAGGAAGGATATTTTTTAATCTGTTAGCCACAACTTTGGCTAAAATCTTATAAATTGTATTACATAACGATATTGGACAAAAATCTTCCCACTGTTCAGGCTTCTCTTTTTTCGGAATCAGCGTCAGAAGAGTATTATTTGCTTCTTTTAGCACCCTTTTATGCCAACGCGAATCCTCTATTGCTTCCCATACCTCCTTGCCCAGAAAGTGCCAACATTTCTGAAAGAAGCCAGCCGGAAATCCATCCGGACCCGGCGCTTTCTCTGGTTGCATCTCAAAAACTACCTTTCTCACTTCCTCTTCTGTAAATTTTGCGTTCAAAGAATTTGATTGCTCTTGTGTTATCAGTTTCGGTATGAATTGCAAAAGGGCATTTTGAACCTTCCAGTTTGAGCCTTCCCAATCATTAAGAAAATTCTGAAAGTAATTAACTGCAGAAGACTTAATCTCATCCAGATCTTCTATCAAGCTTCCATCCCCAGCTTTCAGGCAGGAAATTCTGTTGCATTCCCGTCTAGCTTTAGTAGAATTGTGGAAAAATTTTGAATTTCTGTCCCCTGCTTTCAACCAAACTTCTCTAGATTTTTGCCTCCAATAGATTTCTTCCTTGATCAGTAAATCATTAAGCTTGCTGTTCAAAGCCTTTTCTTTCAAATAACAAGAATCATTCATACCACTTTTCATAATTTCTTCTGCTAAAGAGGCTAACTCTGTTTCAGTTTGCACTTTCTCTGCAAAAATGTTTTTGAAGCAATCTTTGTTCCATTGTTTTAAGCACTGTTTGAGATATTTTAATTTTGTGACCACATTGAACAGACTTGAACCCACTTTTGGACATTCGTTCCACCACTGCTCCAACAATGACAACACATGGGGATCCTTAAACCACATCATTTCAAATTTAAATGGACATCTGAGCGGGCCCTTATCCCCTTCAAAGATTAACTGAACAGGGAAATGATCAGATCCCGAACCAGAGTTTATTTTACTGTCTAATGAGTAGGGAAAAAGGCTCAGATTTCCTTTAAAGAAGAACCGATCTAACTTTTCTGCAATACTACCAAACCCTTTTCTTCGGTTCGTCCAAGTAAAATTTCCATTGCTTATAGGAATTTCAAAAAGGGAGTTTCTCTCCACAAAGCTGCAAAAGTCCTTTTGAGACTGTAAGACTTTGCCAAAGCCCCCTTTCTTGTCTTCCCGCCTGAGTATGGCGTTAAAATCCCCCCCTAAAATACTAGGTTCCTGTTGAAAGTTTTGCAGTATACCATCCAGTTCTAGCCATACTAGTTTTTTCTGTAGACACAATAGAGGTCCATACACATTTATTAAGTTAAAGCTTAGATTTGAGATTAAGCTTCGTACCTTGCATGCCATCCAGTGTCGACTCAAATGCATCACTTCGACCAATACCAATTGTGGTTTCCAAAGAATCAGCAGACCACCGGAAGCACCTTCCGCTTCCACTCCCGCCCATTTCCAGAGCTTCAGTTTCCTGCCAAAGGATTCCAAAGCAATACCGCCTAATTTCGATTCTTGGAGCATACATATTTCTGCTTGACAAACATCAATGTGGCGCCTAATAAGACTCCACTTGTTAGGGGCATTTAAACCCCTAACATTCCAGGATAAGATTTTCATTGTTGTTCAGGAAGGGTATCTCCCTTCCCTACTTTAATCATTATGTCGATTTTTTGTTGTCCAGTTGCCTCTCCATCATGTTTTCTCTTTTCTTGATTAGGGATTCTTCCCCGCTTTTTATGATCTCCACAATCAGGTGTTAATTTCTGAGTATCACGTCTGTGAATGCCTAAACGTGATTTTGCCTCCTGTAGATCCTCTGTTATCTTCCTTTTCTTTCCCGACTAGGGGCTTAACAGCTCTGGCGTTGTTTGCACTTCTGATACCCAGTTTTCCTCTAACCCGTCAATGTAAAGGCCGTCCATCATTGAACTATTCTTTATTTTAGCCTCCTCTGCAAGCTCCACTAGTTCTTTCCCGACTTCTATCAGGGAATCCAGTTCCACATTCAGACAGCTATCCCCCATTATTTCTAAAGTTTCCGCTATTTTATCTTCAATCGCCTCAAATTGTACCTCCCTCCCCATTTGGGTTTCCTGGTCTGACAAGGCTTCTCCGCTCTCTTCCAAAATAGGGTGCGACAACCTTTTAGGAGAGAGGCCTTCTGTGTTGTTTGATACCAGTTTATTTGCTTCAGATGAAGTCCGATTTACTGCAAAAGGTAACTTCTCAGGGATACCCCTTGGCGAGGGTAGGATTTCAACCTGGGATCTGACAGAGGTGTGAAGATTCACTGTAGGAGTAGGGTTTTCCATCGAAACCGCTTTCCCTGCTTCTTCCTTGTTTACCCTACATGCCAGGGTTCGAACCAAGTTGTTATGCATAAACGAATCCCTCTCTAGTTTTTGGATCCTGGTTCCATAGTCCGAAATCAGCTCCATCTCACTCCATATTGTTCTTTCAACCTTGTTCTCCACACATATGCACACATAAGTTTGATTTTTTCTGGAAATTTTCCTTTCCTCCGCACAGACAAAGGTACCCAACTGATTTCCTATTTCCTCTAGAATAGGAGGAGCCCAATATTCCAGCGGAAGGTTTGGTAGACTATACCAGTCTTGTTGGCTTTCCAACACATATGTTAATGGGTCGAAGCCCACTGACCATTTTCTTAAGTAAAAACCGCACCCATCTAATACCCAGACTCCCCGAACGATCTGGTCTCTGATGTTTCTGGTAGGGCATACCACCATAAAAAAATCATTTTGAAGCATTTTGAATGACAAATCCGCACCCCATCTCTCTTTCCACCATTTCTCTAGATATTCCCAGTTCAGAGATTTTCCGAACCATTTGCCGAAAAGCCCTAACTGTTCTAGCCTCAAAATTTCTTCGTGTATTTTCGAGGAGCTGATTACCACTTTGGTTCTGCCTCTTACGTTTTCTTTGGGCCGGGAAGAGCCAAGGTTTCCTTTTTCCCCCTTCGTTCTTTCTTCCCTTCCTTCCTCCCATTCCTTGACCGAGGGCAATTTTTTCTTCCATTCCATTACCCCTTTCCCATTCTTAGCATTTGAGAACTTTCTGGAACCATGTCTATCCATCCGCTGAGTAGTGTTTTGCCCCATATTTGATTCCTGATTTTGTCTAGGTCTACGAAAAGCTTCGTTACGGTACTGACCTTGCCTGTTTCTGCTCCTTTTGAAGCCTGCGGATTGCCCGTGACTTGGGCCCTCCTGAAAGCGACCTTTCGAAACCATGGGCTGGGGTCGGGCCCATCGATCCTTCCTCCATACATGTTCGAGATTCCCTGTTCTGTTCGTATTGGGTCCCTCACCCCCCCTGTCCCAATGCCATCCTCTTTCTGAACGTTGCCGACCTCCATGACCGTTGCAGAGCTTCGACATGCTTTTTTAGTTTAGACATTAAAATAAAATATGATATTAAGGGTATGAGCATTTGGTTGTTGGCTCTACAGGCAAGAAGCCCCACCATTTCACCAAAGGGTCTCCCCTTAACACCAAGGGTACGTGGACTCCATTTGTTAACGCGGTAGAGAACAACCCCGCGAGGTTTGAACCTTGGTTGTTGGCTCTACAGGCAATAAGCCCCACCATTTCACCAAAGGGTCGCCCCCAATGGGTTGATGCTCTTTTGAATCAATCCTTGATCCAATAATTCTTGCACTTGCCTAGCTACCTCCAAATTTTGATCTAGTGTGAGTTTGTATGCTGCTTTGTTAGGTAATGAAGCTCTAGGTATGAAGTCAATTTGATGACTTATGGCTCTCTTTGGTGGTAGAGTTGCAGGTGTACCATCACTGACTATACTCTTGTACCTATCAAGCAACTTTTGGACTGCTTCCATTAGGACTTTCTTTTCAGCCTTATCTTCCTCTTTAGGTTGTATCATAACCACATATCCTTCATTCCCTTGATGTAGGTTCTTAAGGAACTCCTTACCATTGCTCAACATGATGTTTGGTGTCTTTGACTATCCTTCATCTTCTTCTGACAGTGACTGCAGCTTGAAAGTTTTCCCATCCTTCTTGAATGAGATGGTGTTCTCTTTTCCATCATATATGACACTCCTGTCATACTGCCATGGTCTGCCCAATAGTAGATGGCATGCATCCATGGGTAAAACATCACAAATTAACTTGTCTTTATATCCTCCAATGGAAAAATCCACTGTTACTTGCTCATTCACTAAAACACTCTGCCCTTTGTTTAGCCAAGTGACCTTATAGGGGTTAGTATGAGGTGACTTCTCTAATTTTAGTTTCATTACTGCCTCCTCTGATATGATATTTTCTGTTGAACCTGAATCTACTATGACCTTGCACACTTTTCCAAGTATCTTGCACCTTACTCTAAATAGAGCTCTCCTCTGTTTAAGGGAGATAACATGAGACTATTGATAATGGAGCATGGTTATCTTCCTCATTTAGAGGTTTTGTTTCAATCGTGTTTGGATCCCTGTAAGAAGATGCATAGTTGATTTGAAGTTATCACTTCTCCATAGAAACTCTTGTTGAGCAAACAATATCATTTACTAAATGACCTACCAATTGACCTCATGTATGAAAAAAAATAGACCAACATTTTTCCTAATTGACTTTCCACACCTCTTCGGCATACCCATTGCACACAAAGGTGCAATTGCTACTAAATTATTATTATGTCGATAGACGTAACTCTACAATGGTGGTCAACAAATCCATGAAAGAAAATACAAAAAAATGCTTTCTATTTTCACGTGCAATGATTTTTTATTATTAAAATCTACTTTCTATTTTAATGTGCAATGATTTTTTTTATATTAAAATCTACTTTTTATTTTAATGTGCAATGATTTTTTTATTGATTTTTTTTAATTATTTAAAAAGTGGATAAGATCACAAAAAAATATTTTCATTGTTTAATTACAATATTTTTTGTTTTTTTCCATCTAATAAATCATACAATGATTTTTTATTTATTTTAAATTTGTTAATGAAAAAAAACACTAGATATTTTGAAATATTTTATATAAATAATCTTGAATATATACTAATATGTTAATTTAGTTAAAAGAAATTAGCACCATCTATTTTACGCCCCTTCAAATTTCCTAGCATGCACCTCGTTTTGTGGAGCACGAGTTAGGTGCCTCCCTCATATTGGGAGTACGAAGAGTCTAGACCCAAAAATAGATCGCCTAGTATCGTGGACTATAAAAGGACCTTTTCTTTCCTTTTATGCGTTGCACCCCTAAAGGTGTAAGTGCTAGTAATAATAAATAATAAAAAATAAGACGACAAAGATCAGAGACATTCATACGAGGCACACGATTTTTTGCCCTAATCGACACCTTGCCCTAAACCTCTCATCTCAATACCATTTAAAAGATACATGCGGGTAGCATTACAATCATTTTTCTTTTATCTGGTCGAGTTTCTATTTTCGCCGTTTAGGGCAAGCAATCTAACGAAAAGAATGCAGGTACGATATCGATTTATCAGTCACTAGTTGACATGGCAACTAGTTTTCAATCCACATCTGTTTATTCTTTCGTATATGAACCAAAAATGGTTAATTGTTCTGCAGAAATAAGTTGTACACGTCTTCACAAACTGAAAAATTGCACCAAATACTATATTTCTATTATCGTTTTTTTTTTTTTTTTCGTTTTTGATAGAATAGATGGGGGTCTTTGGGTACGGATTTCGGTCGCCAAGATCAAACCAATGGAAGTTATTAGTGCCTCGTGTTGTACCCTCGCCTCTGGTTTTCTCGCAATACCTTCGATCAATTGTCCCGAAGCAGTGCCTTGACCAATGGCAGGTCCAGTAGGTCCAATGGCATTTTTAAAAATGGGCTTTAAATTGTAATAGGGCAGAGAGAACTATGGTTCCATAATTAAAATGGTTTATTTTGCAGATGCTGTATAAATACGTTGGAAGTTTGGGATTCAAACAAGCCCTTGTAGATTTATGGGTTTGTAAGCCCAAGTATTTTGCTGAAGGGTCATACTAAAGTCGATTACTCTTGAGATCAAAAGATGTTTTCTTAGAAGAGGATAGGACATAAAAGTCAAGTTAAGGATGAACTTGCCTGAATACAGAAAAGTATCTAGATAGGATATAATAATCAACGTAGGGATGGATTTGATTGAATATGGATCTGTTTACGGCTCTTAGAAATGGATCAAGATCAGAGAAAAGTGTAAGGGATTGAAAACATTTTAGTATACACTGGTAGGAAAGTAATAATCTGGTTGAGAATATTTTCCATTTTAGAATGACTTCGAAGAAATCATAAGATACGATTTGAGTAAAAATATATTAGTAAAGTACAGAATGCCAGTCGAATTTCATAAATTGTTTTGAGTTCACATTGGAAAAATGTATATTATTAGCTTGATTTGGAGGGTAGCATTAGATAAGATATTCTATTTGAGTTAAAAGTGTTTTTCTAGAATTTGGCAATTGGGGAATCGTACATTAGATTTTTTAATATTTTAAGTATTTACATATTGGATATCAATTTTTATTAGTTCATATCAAATTTCCTGATATAAGCCGATTCACCTAAGAAAAATGATCTGGACATGTAGAAGTCAGTGTAATTTGGCATTTAATGAGGGGGAAATTAAGCGTAGCTTTTTTATTCTAAGGCTATGGTTCCATTGAGTAGGATACATAAATTTGCTGCTGGCGGTGCTGAGAAAATTTAGAGTTTTTTACAATGAGGTTGCCCCATGGATTTTATAGGAGTAGCTAATTGTAAAAAATTAGCTTCCTAATTTCAGGAAGGTGGTGGAAACTGCAATACGGCATCCTTACATTATAAATATAAAAAGGAAAAAAGGAAAATGTTCCCTCCAAAAATTTATCTAAAGTCCAGTGGGTGCTTTATAATGACACCACATGAATAAAAAAACTTCCAAGCTGGTAAGGGAGATTTACAGCTTCACCCACAGGCAGTCCCAGAAAATCTGGGAGCCAAAATGTAGGGCTCCTAATTTCCAGGATAAGGTTCCATTTTACACTATACAGTTTTTCCCTCGTACCAGGGGACCTATCAATCCATAATTGCAGATCCTGAAGCACCCTGAATGGGACTACTTTCTAATAATTTTTTTTTTTTCCAAATTTCCTTGTGGTTTAATTTAGTCGTCATTGTACTGTTAGGCGAGTGAGGTATCCTGGATTGTATTGTTACATTAAATGCCCTCAATTAATGGTCTAAATTCAGGTAATGAAAATTATTATACTATTTTCAGCAGCAGCTAAAATGAAACAAAATAATTGATTTCTTGGTATGCATTTATTTTACTAGTTTGGTAGAAAGCTTTTGCAACTGATCTGTGTCTGCAAGCCAGATAATTGCTTCTCTGATATTCAATTGTTTTACTAGCTTGTAAGTAAACTTTTGCAATTTTTTTATCTGCAGCCTAGCTGGAACCACTGTAATTAAGTAGTTGTAATTAAATATGCAGCAGTTGGGAGAGAATAAATGGTAAATAATTGCCTCATCATTGACATTCATATAGAGTTAGACAGAACTTCTGATGTAAGAGAATAGAAGGTAGAATGAATTAATCCCAGCTGTCCCCTGACAAGCTATCGCTCTCTCTCTCTCTCTCTCTCTCTCTCTCTTTTATGTTGCATGCAGTCTATAAATATTCTGCTCATACAAGCATCATCGTGAGACTAATACAAGCTCTTTATGATCAAACACATTGGGAATCACCTATGGAAGACCAAGAGTCACTACTTAGAAATCCACTTTATTCAGAAACTACACCTACTTTAGTAACCAACTATGGAAGACCAATAGTCACTACTTAGAAATTTCCTCTATTTAGAAACCAGATCCCCATTAGAAATCAACTACAGAAGATCGAGAGTCACAATTTGAATTCCACATTAGATGTTCCATTGGGGATTTGAACTTGGTTCTCCACAATGAGAGCCCAATGTTTCAACCAATTAAGATTAACCCCTTGCACCTATCCTGCCTATTTAATAAAACATAGTAATAAAAGATAGAGTTCCAAGTAAGAAATCATTGGGAAAATGGCAAAAAAGTGTTATTAACCTGATGGAGTAAAATACCGTACAATAAGTAATACCAGGCAGGTGAATTACTTAAGTACACAATTGCGTATGAAGATGATGATAAAGATTTAGGTTCTTAGATTGTTACCTTTGTGGTTTGGCTAATGGCTATTGGGGACTGTTGAAATGGATGAGGCTTTAAGGATTTTTGCTGACATCTAAGTGGTTCGTGTTACTCCAAATGTTAAGACTTTACCATATGCAGATTGACTCTTTTAGCAAGATAAGCAAAGTTGACATTTTACAAATCATTCAAGGATCCTACTTGCTGATTAAAGATTAAAACAGATGAATTTTTTTTCGTTCCACAACAATGATGCAAGGATTTAATTCAAGGGTGTTTCAGCAATGGAAAAGACATTGTTTGGATGAGTACAAGTTTATACAGAGTGTGGTTAGCAATTGCATCGCTTCCAGCGAGGGACGTGTTGAGCAACGTCAACATTGTTTTCCTTGCAAAAAGTGTCAGTCAGCAAGTACAGGTCAAAATTTTTGGAGTAATGCCAACCATTTATTGCATTGAAATTTTTTATAACTTGTAAATGTTATCCACTTAACCAGTCTTGCAATGGCCATCAGATTAAACAGCACAGACAAGCAAATCAGATTCTAACTTTCAGCCAAAATATGTGGCATCCCTGGTAGGCTACAAGCTTGTTAGGTTTCTGGAAGTGTTAAAACAGCTGGTATTAAAAAACTGTTTGACCTATACCACGTTCCTTGACTCTTTTAGCAAGGTAAATGAATGTGACGCCTTATCATATGGATCCCATAAATAGCATAAAGATTAATTTAGGTGAACAAGACTCACTCTTATGAGTAAGGGCATCATAAGCCATTCTTTCACATTTATATGATCATAAATCTGTTGGGAACAAAAAATATATATATATATATATATATATATTAGTGGGGGTTTTATTGTGGCACCTGCCTTGAATTGTGAAGGTTTGTTCACGGGACACATCCCACACAATTCATTTGGGGCAATACCACTTTAACTAATGCTCTACCAGTGGCGGATGCTGCTGCAGTTGCATTTCAAACTCCTTTTTTCCTCCAGCACTCCTATGGCTTGAATGACTTGCTTTATTTTCCCCTCCTTTCTCCTCTTGTAGGGCATCCACTTTTTTCTTCTCCATCCTTTCTCTGCTTTCATAGCTTGAACATGTTGTCCTTCTCCTTTCTCCTCTTGTAGGGCATCCGCTTTTTTCTTCTCCATCCTTTCTCTGTTTTCATAGCTTGAACATGTTGTCCTTCTATCTCCTCCTATAGGGCAGCTACTCTTTATTCTTCCTTGTTTTTCTTCTCCACTTGCAGGTCCTACTGCACACATCACTGCAGCTGGAATATCACTCTAGCACACCCTACTGGCACTATAAGATGTACTTGGGGAGAATTGAATCTTTGTCTTTAATATGAGAACTGAGTGTTCTTACCAATTGACAACAACCCCTTTGAAAGGAACAGAAGATAATATTACAATGTAAAGATGCAATGATTAATTCGAAGCGTGATTTGGATGATTGGAAAAAATAAGCCTTACATCCCCTGTATCAATCAGCAATGGATATGATAAAACTTTTGGAGATATGATCAATCATTTTAGTGGTAATCAGCAATGGATATGATAAACCTTTTGGAGTAATGTTCAACCATTTTAGTGGTTCCAAAATGGCTTAAAACCTGAATGATTTTGCTAGACTTGCAATTGCCATGATCTCTAAGCTGCCACATCATCTGTGAAATGTATGACAGCACATCTTCAGTATCTTATTTGACAGTTTGAATGGATGAGTGTGAGCAGAATTTAAATACACCTAAAGAAATCTTTCCCAACAGGATTAGAAAAGTATTCAGCACTTGCTTGAGAAAATGATGTGGGCATGCTGAAGCACTTCTTGTAACTATTCTGTTGTGCATCCTATAAATGTGTGCATCCATGCCTTAGAATACTGAAAAATTACTCACATTGTTTGAGTGCTCTTAACAGGTAAGGTTGCATTTGCATTTCTGGAAAAAATGAGGTTTACAATCTTTTTGCAGAAATAATGAAGGTTGGTTCTCTCAATAGGGTGTATTGAGTGTATTGACAATTTTTGATGGTCCATTAAGATAAACAATGGAAATGACTCTAGATTGTTTAACTTTATATAATGATAATGAATTCAAAAAGTGTTTTATAATTTGAATGTGATAATTTATAACTATTAAATATTCTGTATTGCCAAAAATGAGGTGGGAAAATATCAACCTTTTTTTTTTGAGGAGATATCAAGAAAAAAGTTCCTTAGAAGATGTTTTGTTTTTAACTCTCTTATTACCATTTGGTGTCCATTTAACATTGTATAGCAAGACTGCACACTTTTGTCTGAGATGGGAAGAGTGTCTCCAATGTAGTAACATATAGCTGTCTGATTGGTTCACATTGGAGGCAATATAGGGCTTTGGAATTTTTAATAGAAAATGGAAAAGGCGAGTTTGAAACCTGAGTAACATGTGAAATAATCATTGATATTGTTTGGAAGGCAGCCATGCCTACCTGTATACATGCACACACACACCTGTGAAGGAGATATAGGTGAATGTCAGCTACGGTGCTTTGATTTATGGTCATTGCACTGTGGGTGAAACACGTGAAGTTTTTTTAAGGCTTTGAGAAACACAAATGATTTGTATTTCTTCAAATGTTTTCATATTTGCTGTGGTGATAGACTCTCTTAGCAAGGTAAACCTAGTTGCCATCTAATGTCTCATCTTCAGGATCCTGTTTACAGATTGAAGATCAAATGTAATCAGCAATATGTGGCATGTTGATGATTTCAAAGATGTCCCTCTTTTGAACCATTCTCTCAATTTGATGTTTTGCTTCACAATTAGAAACAATCTTTTTTATCATCTAAGAAAGATGCAAGCATTAATTCACAGTGTAATTAGAAGATTAGAGCAGACTTTGTTTGTGATGCTGATTGTTTGGCTAGTAATTGCCCGCCTTCTACCAATGAGGATATGTCAAATAATGACAACTCTTTTTTCCATGGAAAATGTGTCAATCAGTCTGATAGATGAAATATATGGGTAATGCTAATCATCTTCTTGCTGTCAAAAAGGCTTAAGCACTCTTCCATTTTACTTGTCTTGCAAAGCACTTTTCCATTTTAATTGTCTTGCAAAGCACTTTTCCATTTTAATTGTCTTGCAATGGTCATTAGTCAAAGGCTCAAACTAGAACATCACAGATGTTAATATCAGATGCTAAAGCCTTTATTTTTTTATCTGTGGCCGGTGGCATCTATGGTGGCCCATTTTCAAGAGTTTTATTTAACAATACCAGCAGATGCCTTTGACTATAGTTGAAATTCCTCTAGACAAACCAAATGACATACATAAAAATGCTTGGCAATTTTCGTAGCTTGCTTCAAATCAACAAATTGTGTAGGGATATTGAAGCAATACCCAACTGTTTGCTGTCACATCCTCTCAAATTATGCTAGTTATTTCAGTCCTTAACACCCCCAGAATTTCCTGCCATTTTAATGGTTTTAATGGTTATAGTATGTAAGAATTTCCTCCCAAATTATGCTAGTTATTTCAGTACTTGTGTTTATCATTCCAAGATGGTGATGAGAACAAGGCCATAGAAGATTTTCTGAATAAGACAAGAGTGCAAACAAGATTGGATTAGCTCATTTCCTTTGGAAGAGACAACTTGGTCCACAAGTCAGTGCAAATTCCCAACAAAGTAAAGAAAAAAATGGCCAATACTTAACGTCCATGCTTATAGTTGCCTTTTCAATGTTTTTGTGAACATAGGTTTCTAAGATAGATGAGGCTGTCAACAAACAGTACTGTAAATAGTTGTCTCTCAGTGCAAATTCCCAACAAAGTAAAGAAAAAAATGGCCAATACTTAATGCCCATGCTTATAGTTGCCCTTTTCAATGTTTTTGTGAACATAGGTTTCTAAGATAGATGAGGCTCTCAACAAACAGTACTGTAAATAGTTGTCTGTCTTAGATGTGAAATAGATGAGGTTTTAAGGTTAGTTAATGTTAAAGTACTTTTGAGTCCTATTTGCAAACAGATGCATCTCTCAGATTAGTAGTTAGCAAAATTAAGACATAATGGGGGTTCTGATATATAAACTTATAGAAGGTTGACAGGTGACTTTTCAAAAGCTGGAGAGTTCTGTGGTTTTATGTTCTGTTTGTGCAAGCAGTCAAGGTGGGTTCTTTTCTTGTTGAATTAACGATCATTGGTAGCTTTTATGAAGATATAAGCAAACGGCTCTGGATTGCTATCATTTACCTTAAAATTCCTTGATTGAATATCTGTGTGACTGTTGGATTAATGGGGTATGTGAAGGACATGCTCTTCCGTTTGAGATGAAAAAAAGATACTGTCTTCCTAATTTCAAAATGTATGGTATAGTAGAATGAAACTTTTCAAGATACCTTTGCACCAATTTTCTAACCCATATCTGCAATTGAAATGTTGATGAGTAAATTTCATATTCAGGTCTCTTCATACTGACAACGAATCAGTACTAGTTTTTTGAAATGTTGATTAATTATTTCATGTACAGGTCTCTCAGGAGTGTTGTTCTGTTATTGAAGCGAATAGGGCCTAAAAAATGTTGAAATTGGCGGACTAACACAATACACAAGCATTGATGATGATTGTTAAGCAGTTGAACTTACCTGTAAAGGTGCTTCTGTGAGACACAATCTTTGTTTCTCATGTTACCTATGTTAGTTTGATTAATGACCATTGCAGGAATGATGAAATGGATGAGACCATTGATGTTACTACAAGTCTTTGACCTGTACCAAGCTGATTGACACTTTTAGCAAGCTAAACAATGTTGACAGATGTATCAGTTCAAGACTACTCTTTGAGGATTAACGATTAAATTCAGTGGCCAATCTATACCTGCTGACATCTTCTGAAGTTTCTAAGCTGAGTTAGAATCAAAGCTATTATCACGGCAAAAAATGCAAGGATTATTTTGAACCACTTGTATTTCAAGTTTGGCTAGCCATTGAATTCTCTTGGATAATGAGAGATTGATCTAGGAATGCCAACACTGTGTTGCATGCAAAAAGTGTCAATCAGCATAGGATATGTCAGAACATTTGGAGTAAAGCTAACCTTTATAATGATTCAAGAAGTCTCAATGCCTAATGCATTTTACAATTTTGCAATGATCGTAAGTTACTAATTCCATCATAAACTAGGTCACCCTGTATAATATTTTTCCAGGCTTTTTATGCCAGGAGGCATTCTACGGTGGCATCGATGACCATAATAAAAATAAAAACTATTTAGAGCTGACATTTATTTAAAAAAAAACTAAAACAATAAAATAACTTTTAAATAAATTAGATAAATTTTATTTGCTTAGTAGTTATTTTATTTATTTCAGAGTTATTTTATTTTACTATAGAACTATTTTATTTAACTAAGTAAAATAAATAACTCTTAAAAAACTATAAAATACAATGCTCCCTGGGGATGTATCCCCTGCCCTAAATGCCCTCATCCCCTATAGGGAACATTTTGGGGATGTAGGGACACGTTGGAAATGTCCTCGGGATGTCCAAAAGCTAAACAAGGGACACCTAGGGGACATAAGGGATGGCTAGCTGTCCCCGAGACAGCAAGGGGATTTCCAAACCATTGTGGATGGCTAGCCCTCGCCTATGGCCCAGGTACTTTTTTGGTGTTTTTTTCTAAAAACAAAATTTTGATTATAAAAAAAGGATGGCTGGGCCATGAAGGTCTGTGTGGTTTTGAAGGCCACACCAGACCTCTGTAATAGACCAATGATTTAATAGTGATCACAAAATCTACAAAATACATATCCCTTGTTGTAGATCCCTGCATCTTCACAATCAAAGTCATAGCCAAGGATTATCTTGTTTCATACATTGAACAACTTTTTCAGTATACAAGGATTGCTACAGACAAAGTTGGCAGTGCTACAGTCAGTATACTGCTAAATATGAGTTAAAGTCATAGTCAGCAGGAAATGCCACTTTCATAATGCAAAAAATTAAAATGTTTCAATCATGCCCTGCACAGACTGATACAGACAAAGTTGGCAGTGCTACAGTCATTATACTGCTAAATAAGAGTTAAAGTCATAGTCATCAGGAAATGCTACTTTCATATTGCAAAAAATTAAAATGTTTCAATCATGCCCTGCATAGACAACTGATAGAACAATCCCGCCTATTAGGATTACAGTTGCGGTCAAATTGGAACATAACCAGTAATCTTTTTAACCCACTATCCCTGTTGAGGTCAAATTGGAACATAAACAGTAATCTTTTTAACCCAGTATCCCAGTTGAGGTCAAATTGGAACATAACCAGTAATCTTTTTAACCTAGCAATTTCTCTTTGTTAATTGTCTTGACAACACAACATGCAGTCTCAGGTTTTAGGAAAACTTCAATAATAAATCCCACCTGAATATACACACCAGTCAGGCATGTCTTTATTATATAAATAGCATCATAATTCCTATTCAGTTACTCATTGCTCACAAAGGTTCTATAGTGTCTATGATGAATGCCTGATCAATGTATGAT
The DNA here is from genome assembly GCA_007258455.2 of Sequoia sempervirens. NCBI lineage: Eukaryota > Viridiplantae > Streptophyta > Pinopsida > Cupressales > Cupressaceae > Sequoia > Sequoia sempervirens. The sequence goes on from VDFB02356872.1 coordinate 263,892, forward strand.
ATGAATATTTGAAACTTCTTTATATTTTAAATTGTATCCTAATTTTTAATAGCCGTCTTCTGCCAACCTAAAAAAATGGTCTTAAAAATAATCTGTCACCTATCTCATAAACCTGGTGGAGCATAGACAAAATATAATGAAATAACTCTCAAAGTAAATAAAAATAGCTCCTGAAATATAGAAAACTAAATGACGTAAATACAATAAATTACTTCCAAAGTTGAAAAAAAAAGCTTTAAACTGACTCATAAAATAAAAAAGATCTAAACTGATATTTCTTGGGATTTGTTAGATAGATGTATCTAAGATACCTATACTAGTTTAACAATCTTAAGGGATGCGTGAGAGAATAAATTGATTTTCTTAATAGAAAAACCATCCTAAAAGGATCACAAAAAAGCTTAGGTGCTTCAAAGTTTAAATAATTAGGAATGAATAATGGGGGTTGTTCAATCAGCTCTTCAAGCATTTGCTGTCACATATGCTCTTGAATATGGTCATTCCAGGACTTAAAAACACCAAATTCACTTTCTAGCGCTCTACCAGATAACTAGTTTCAAATGCCCAGACTTAATATGGCTTATCATTCCGAGCGAATAATGAGCTAAGGTGATAGAAAATCTGGTTACGTCATTGAATAGAAATTCTGCAGAGTAAGATACCAAGATGGGTTACTGAATTAGGACTTACTTGTGAACTTTTAAAGGGCCAACATTGTGTGCAAATTATACATGTTTCAAAGAGGCAAGGAAATCTGAGAAAAGAAGAAATAATGCCCAGTATTAAATACTTATTCTTACAGCTAATTAATAAAAACCAGGTCACAAAGGTAAAGAGTTGTGTTTTTTATGAAATGTGGAAATCCAACTGTATGATCCACAATATTGCTTTCTCTATACGAATTCCTGGTTTGGTAAAGAAAAACAAATTCTGAGGAAACTCCAGTAGTGATAAGGTCTCTGACCAATGTATTGTACAATTTATATTTTCCCCCAAATAATGGGGGAAAATGAGGCCTGCATCTAAATGTTATCACAGTCTAAGGTGTGGTCTGTGCAAGACGGGCAAGAGTAGAGGAATTCTTAAGCTTAGTTGCAATACTAAAATAAAGTACATATTTACCTATACTTAAAGCAGTTTGATGGATGGATTTTGCAACACTTGAAAAGTTAAGGAAGAAGATTTTCTGTTTGTTCAATTGATGGTAAATTGTTTTCCTTAGTATATTAATAGTTATTGGTGGCTTGTAGAAGTATTTAGTGGATAGAAGTTTTTCTAGGTGGAAAGCCCTCAACAGGTCTTTATGGAGATGCTATGAAAATATCTCTGCAGATGTTATTTACAACCTTTGACTTCTTTTTGTGTTGGATTCCATGTTATGGGAAGGCTGCAGCTGTCTGCAGCTGTCTTCTTAGTGTAATAAACACATGGAACTCTAGTTGATGTGCATTGCAGGATAAAAGAGTTGAATAGGGCATGGGAAGTGCTAGATCAATGGAAAATCAAAAAGGAAACTGGAAACCGCAATGAAGTATCGTACGACTCAAATTATTGGTGGTCATTTTTGTTAAATTTTAATGCACAGAAAATTAATTCAAATCAGACACAATAACACAGCAGATACCCTGGGAAAACCCTCCTCTTGAGGGAGAAAAACCCAGCAACAAAGATCTCTCTTATATATATAAATAGTGGCAACAATTCTCTTTACAATGAGGCCAATCACAAGGCCAATATTCAGCACCTACACAAGATGCAAAACAGATAATAATCTGCCCTTCCTTGAACCCTAAATCTGCACTTAGAGAAATTCGCAATCTGCTCTTGGAGAAAATTCGCACTTGAATGAAGGAGAGAATTGAACTTGCTTGATGATTGAAAGGATGGAAATGACCTTGTATAAATACACAATGAGAGAGAGGTCGCACCTCTTCATGTACAAGGTCGGCCAAAATAGAGAAATATAATTACAATTAAAATATGAGAATTACAAGGAAGGTCGGCCCTTTTAGAAATTACATTGTTGCCAAGTGAAGCGCCCCTTCACATTAAATATCACATATAAATAAATAGCCGATAGGCTATATTAATTTATGTCTTCACTCATGGCTGGAAGGATGAACCTGAAGCTGCCATAACATTAACAATTTTAAGGTATGCAAACTTCCAATATAAACACATGTATACGGAGGACATGATAGATGAAAGATTATCGTCTCATGTGGTTTAGTTAATGTCAGTCAGACAGATGTAGTGAATGAAGCCTCGAGTTTCCTATGGCCTTAGTCCAAATAGATGACATACATGTTATTGGTTGACCTTTTAAGTAAGGTTAAAACTTAATTGTGGTGAGCAATATGCTGCTTGCTAAAGACATCAAAGGACCAATAAAACAATACACAACATGCAAACTTTGTTTACCTTGCAAAAAGTCGGTCATCAAACTATACATCCAACATCACGAGTAATGCATCAATTTTGATGCCTCTGCAAGTCAGGGAGAATAGTGACAATAGTCTTAAACTGTCAGTTTGCTTATAGAACTGCCGAGTCTAACAAATGATAAGAAAAGACAGTATATTACTTAATCATCTATAATTGATGATTATAACATTTGCAGAAGAGTAGCTAAAAATAAAATGAAATGGTTGTTTTCCTCGTGTCTTTACTTATAGCACCTTGATGAGATGGATCGCAAGGCTGGAAAAATAAAGGAAGTCTACTATCCATGGAAAGCTGAAAAGTTATTGGTGGCTTGTATAAAAATGACTGGATTGTCTAACAAGAGCTATCATCGATACATTAATATACTGCATTTTCCTAATGTGTGTTAAGCTCAAGAGTTCTGTAAGGAAATGACAGGTAGAGACTGTTCTGCAAATCTTAACAACCTTCTGATTTTCAGAAGCTGAGTTGCCAATTCTAGTACTGGTTGGGTTTGGCTTCGGGTTCGGGGGTTCAGCTAAATTTTTTTGGGGGGTTTTGGTTCGTTTGTACAAAAAAATGTAAATTTTATATATATATATATGCAGCCTAGAAGCATGAATTAGGATTAGAATATCACATAGCATCGTATAAACAATAAAACCACCATAAACTTGAACGTCATTTAAAATATCCATTGGAGGAAAGCATCTACTTTAGTATATTAGATAAACCTTGAGGGGGTCTTGAGACCAAGATACAGATAGAATATCTTGAAGCAAACACAGAGAGCAAAAGAACTACATGTATTAACAGTAATCACAGAAAAGATGCTTTGGCGATGAGCATCAAAGACATGGAGGATTTGCCCTTAGAGGTCACTGTTTGAAAAATATATGCATATAGCTCAGAATGAACCCAAATGCATCATAGCATAAACAAGAACTCAGCCTCCAAATCCATCACTGTTGCCTCCTCCACTTTCTATATAACCTCTTCATTCAGGACTAGTCTGAAGTACACCATACCTTTCATCATGGAAAGAGGCTTCAAGCTCAAAGAGTCGTTAATATGACCACACTACCTGTGGGTTGAGTGGCGACTGAGGAGTCATACAATGCTGCCACTGCAATCCATCACTTTTGATTTCATTTACTACATTATTGCATGATGTGATCACTTGTGGTGGTTGCATTGGATCCTCCTCTGTCAAAACCAGATTATAATCATCTGTTATCATGTGGTCCTCATTCTTAGTGACATTATCATAGCCTGACTTCTGATCTAATGACAACTCCTGCACACATGTGGAAAAGTGCGAACCCACAGAGGAACTGAAACAGGACCTGGATTCAGTGCAAACCAAACCTTGATCTGGCCCTGCAGGAGGTGAACCCGGCTACATGGTTCAGAAGCATCAATATTGTGGCATTACTCCAGATATTTGACATCTAGTATGCTGGTTGACTTTTTATAGGGTAAACAAAATTGAAAACGGGCTCTATAGCTGAACTGGTTAACACAACGAACTGGAGAAACAACCTCCTAACCTGTAAGAGGTAGTGGCCCCACCTCCTTGCCATTATAGTAGGGTGAGTGGGGGGGAATATAGAAGGTAAGTATAGGTAGGACTCTTGCTTGTAGGGTCGGGTAGGTTAAGTCCAACTTTTATAGGCGTTATTCATTGATGAGCATATTCAGATGCTACCCATTCATCTACATCTCTATCATCTTCAGGTTGCTTAATCTGCTGCGTTTTAAAAAAAATTGTTTAGACTTGACAATTCTCTAAGGAAATGACAGTTAAAGAGTAATCTGCAAATGTAACTTTTGGATTTCCAGAAGCATCAAAATTGTCGCATTAATCTGGATGTTCGACTTCGACTTTGACATATAGTTTGTTGATTTACTGTTTTTGCAAGGTAAACAAAGTTGGCATGTTGTGTATTGTCTTATTGATCCTGATCACAAGTTAAAGACAGGTATTTATTGAAGAATCAATTACATCTAATGAAGTGTAAGGTTTATCTTATGAACCATGTATTCACTTCGAGTTTATTAAAGTTTCAATGCTTGGTCTCAAATATCTTGTCACAATAATGATGATCAAATAAAAAAAATTGTCACAGCAAAGGTGCACAGATTATTTCAAAGACTGATTCAGGGATGAGGAATGGCAACAATTTTTCCTTGCAAAATGTGTCAATCAGTATATGATATATCAAATACCTTTTGAATAAAGCCAATCAATTTGATGCTCTTTCAAAAAGGATTGAAGCTTCGTCCATTTACGAGTATTTTAATATTTTGATTAATCAAGTCCCAAAATGTGACCCCATTAGATTCCAAATCAAATAAATGAGGCATGGTTATTGTCTTCCAAATATTATCACATTCATGTGCTTGTTTTTGGGTCTGTACAAGATCTGGGTAGAATAGATGATTTTTCAGGAAGGGGTTAGGCTGAAACAAAATGGTAGTTTTTGTCTGTAATTGTAGCACCTTGAGCAAGGCCGGAAAAATAAAGCAAGTCTACTATCTGTAGAAAGATGAAAATTGTTGGTGGCTTGTGTAAGGATTGATTGGATGGAAATTTCTCTGGAATGTTTCTTAATGTGTCTAGAAAGGGATCTACAGCCCAAATTATTACCAATTTATGAGTGTCGTGGTAATATGCTGCATTTTACCATTACCAAACAATTGTTAAGCTCAACGGATCTCTAAGGAGATGGAAGGTAAAACTGTTCAGCAACGGCAAAAACTTGATGATTTCCAGACAGAACAATTGTGGCATTACTCAAGATTTTACATGTTTGACATATTCTTTGCTTTAACAGGGTAGTAATTGATTATCACTGATTCAGTAAAATGCTGCATTATCTACAGTAGGCTGGTCTGCAAATGTCGTATCTCTGATTTACAGAAGCATCAATTTTTTTTTGCATTACTCCAGATGTTGTACATTTTCTTTGCTATTTGACTCATTATACAGGTTAGTATTTGTTTGTCAATGATTCAGTAATATGCTGAATGTTCTAATCATTTGTTAAGGGTCAAACAGTTCTGTAAGCAGATGCCAGTTAAAGACTGGTCTGCAAATATTATAACTATGAGTTACAGTAGAATCGAAATTGTTGTATTATTTCAAGAGGTTGGAAATATAGTTTGTTGATTGACTCTTTTTTGCAATGTAAATGAAGTTGGCATGTTGTGTACGGTTCTTTTTCCTGATCACAGATTCAGGACAGGTTTTTAGTGAACAAATCTGTTGCATTCTAATGACATCGAAGGTGCCCCTCTTATGTAAATGGTAGGTAAGATCATGTGTCTTGTCACAACAGTGATAAAGACATGATATTTACAGAGTCTGAAATAAATCATAATGCTTCTGGTAATAAATTCAGTGTATAGTTTTTTTTTTTTGCATCAACATTCCAGATCACTCTCTCATCTATCATTAGAAGGAAAATTGAGATGATGATAGATGAGAGTTAATCATAAGATAGTAGGGCCCTTTTCTCATAGATCGAACCATGCTTGCTTTGCACTATTCCCCTCCCCCTTCGCCATTGGGTCCTCAATTGATGGAATTCAATCTCGATCCGAGTCCCGGGTGATGGTTGTGGTGCAACAACTAGAATTGAGTTCGTTTGTTTGTGTTTTTCTCTAGCAAATAAATTTTAAATGTATTTTTCAACTTGGAAGAATTAAACAAATATATGTCAAAAGCAAATCTAGTTAAGTTCTACGAGAATTGTTTAAAGTAGTTGTATGGGATGACAAGCGTGCACGCCAAGCTCTCATGAACGCACTTTGGGCTATCTAAAATGAATATGTGCCTTAAATTGTGTCATTACTCAAGCTCTTTCAGTGAACATTTAAGAATATATATGTATAGTGGTGGATCTTTCTTAAATGATAATTACACGGTTTAGTTGCTTGTTCGTTTGGCTTTTAAAATAATCGACAAAAGGTAATTTGAGTGGTTGTGTTTCTTGTTGATTGATTGATTTGTTCCCTCTAATTTATAAGTATATTATTTAATTATAAAAAAATATTACATTCAAAATGTTCAATTAACCAATAGTTGATTTTTTTTTTCTTAGACTGTTTCCTCTCATATAGATAGATACACAAGCTGTATCTTAACCATCAAAATTTCTCTATTATTGAATTCAATTTATTTAATTAACAAATTGATTTTTAAGAAATTATAATAAATTTTGTTTTGTGTTAAGGGATTCACCTTAGCAAATCAACAACGTAGTAGTTTATGTTTTACCTTACCTATTTTAAATAGTGAGACTTAGACTTGCCACAAGGTAATCATTGGGTAAATGATGTTCTTAGAGCTTTTAAAATACAAATTGATATCAGCCCAAGTTTTTGAAAGCAGTGGTTGCAATGCCAACTTAATGTAAGATAATCACATTTGCATGCTACATTGTTGTAACAAACCAAGATATGTTTTTACACATGGTAAAGGCATAGATTGAATCCACGCATGGATAAGATAGTTAGATGCAAAGATTGTGGATTTGTTTTTAAACATGGTAAGGGCATAGATTGAATCCACGCATGGATAAGATATTTAGATGCAGAGGTTAATTCAATGGCTATAAATGGTAAGAGCATAGATTGTGGATTTGTTTTTAAATATGGTAAGGGCATAGATTGAATACACACATGGATAAGGTATTTAGATGCAGAGGCTAATTCAATGGCTATAAATGGTAAGAGCATAGATTGAATCCACACATGGATAAGATATTTAGAAGGAGGCTAATTCTATGGCTATAAAAATGATCTAAAGCATTGCATAATTGAACTTCAAATTTGATTAAGGTAACCCAACTAGGTTTGTGTGCGAAGCATAGTGAAAAATTTAGAGACGTATAATAAAACATTTGGCATCAAAGAGCTATTTACCTTAATCCTTGCCATTAACTTTAGATCTTAATTTGAATATATTATGTATTGCAGTGTTATTTATGGATACACCTCAACCAATGAATCGACTTAAATATATATAAGCTCATGTGATGACAAATTTTCCCTGCAATCCTATTTTAACTTCTCAATGGCAAGCATGAGTTTAACAATATCTCATGTGATGACAAATTCTCACTGTATGTCCTATTTTAACTAATTGTAGGATTCTCAATGGCAAGCATGAGTTTAACAATATCTCATGTGATGACAAATTCTCACTCTGTATGTCCTATTTTAACTAATTGTAGAATTCTCAATGGCAAACATGACATTAAAAATCAATCAACAAGCCAACATGCACGTAAACACTATTTTAACTAATCGGAGAATTCGAAATGGCAAGCATGATATTAACAATATCCATAGGTGTCGGCAATTTATTTAATAAAAAATAATCAATCAACAAACCAACATGCATGTAACTAAATAAAATGGCCTTTAATTTTGATAGTCTATCAATGTGGCAATACATTGAATTTGATATTATAGAAGATTACACAACAATAATTCACTCGAGCGTGATCATTATGTTTGCCCGCTTTGGGATCTATGCAATCCTCACCTTGTACTTGCCATTGACTCCAACTCAGTCAAGATGGTGTGGGTTTGACAATTCATAAATCTGAAGGCACTTGAAAAGGCATTGATAAGCATTGGAGACATAAGAATGTGATGTCCATGACAATCTCTAGAGCTTGACACTTTGGCAAATCATAGCTCATTGGCTTATGTCTTAATGTTACCAGATTTCCACAATTCATGAAACTCACTAAATTTCTAGATTCATTTGTGAGTTTTTTAGCATCAATATTTGCATTACTCCGTGATCCATCATCATCACAGAGTGATCCAACAAGTTGTTGCTAAAAAGCTCACACAATTGAATCGAAAAACCGTGATCATGAAGAGTGATCCGAAATGTTGATGTTAAAAACACAACTGAATCCAAAAATCAGTGACAAGCTTATGTATGTGCACTATGTGAATACCTATTGGTGTGTCCATTGCACATCAAGTTAAATTTGTTAATTTAACTTTTAAAAAAAAATTGTATTAGAAAAAAGGGTAATTTTTATCATGAGATTTATGACGTCAGTGTATCCCATATTTATAATGTGGAACCATCCATCCACAATACTTCTCACACAAGTTTTTATTGAAATATTCAAGCATTCTACAATACTTCACACAAGCTTTTAGGGAAATATTCTATACATTATATCCTGGTGAAGTACTTTTTTATGTGCAAATATAATTGAACAATGAGTATTTCTAAATTACAAATATTATCACAGACTAAGGAAATTGGTAATATACCGGCATTGTCTTGAACTTCAGATTGTATAAAAATCATACATCACAAACTAATATACAGCAGCAGCAGCAGCTTCTGCTATACCATAAATATAATTATGTCTTCAGTTCAAAACTAACATTTGAAATTTGGCCAGAATTTATTAAAAATTGAAACCATATAATCTCATTATCACTAGAGCTACAAAATATAGTAAGTCCTCTCTGAGGGAAAGGGAGGGGTAAAGATATTTGTATACGCTAACTAAAATTTATAGTAATACACAATGGCAAGCACACAGCTTTAGATAGCTGTTTCTCCGAAAGAAACCAGAGCTGTTGGGGTATTCTAGTTCAATTGAACATTGTCCATTGATGCACCCACACAGCATACATCAGCATAATCAGGCAATCCCTGATATCACAAATTGTTGCTGCCAAACTTCAAGCCAAAATAATGGTTCTCATCAACATTATATTCTGCTATCTGCTAGAACCATTGCAGTATGTTGAGAAGCATACAGTAAACAAAACTACATTTGTTGATCTACGAATCCCTCAGCTAACACACCACCTGCAGATCTAATGTGGCACCTAGCATGCCACTCGGCAGAACCAGTGCATACCTGTGCGCCATTGTTAGTCTAAATGCTGGTGGCATCTCAGTGGCACCTGTATCAAGTTGGAGATTTGAAATGTTGGTCAAATAGGAATTTCTAGAGCTGGCAAATCCAGTAAGAAAGTTAAGCTGCATACACTTTATAAACTAATGTTATTTATTAATGTAAGTTAAGGCTGTTGGTGATATCTTGCCTATAACTCAACCAAAAGTACACCAATAGATGCACATAGAACGTAAGCATGGATGAGAGATAAAAAAAAGCATTTTTTCTTGAATGTTGGCATATTATACTTGTAAAGTAGGAGGCTATGAATACCATTAATAGATTGGGGGATGGAAAGATGGCATCCAAGGCATAAAATCATTGAGAATGAATGTCATGTCTATAATTTTTGCTACTAAACATAACATAAATTTTCAAAATTTTCAAAACCAATTTAACACAATCAAGGTATATTTAGAAAAATAACATCCATAGTGCATGTAAAACATATGAATGTCGTGTCCATAATTTTCGCTACTAAACACAACACAAAATTTCAAAAATTTCAAAACTAATGTAACACAATCAAGGTATATTTAGAAAAATAACATCCATAGTGCATGTAAAACATATGAATGTCATGTCCATAATTTTTGCTACTAAACACAACACAAAATTTCAAAACTAATGTAACACAATCGAGGTACATTTAGAATCCATGGTGCATGTAAAACATATGAATGTCATGTTTGCCTTGGTCTTGCTCTTTCAATCCTCTTACTGAGCCGCTAAATACCATACCAGTTTGGGTTCGTCTGCCAAATATCTTTCTCCAGTTTTGGGAGGATTCTTGTTATGAAGCTATTGACAACACCATTGGACGCTTTTTGAAGGTGGAATCCATGACTCAGAATCTAGGGCACACTATGGTGGCTCGTATTTTAGTTGATTTAGACATCTTCAAATCTCTCCATGGTGATGCGATCTTGATGGTGGAGGACAAACCTTGGACGTAGTTGCTAGACTATGAGGGCCTCCCCTTTCGGTGCAAGAGGTGTTTTTTCACTGGGCATTTGGCCTTTGGTTGCCCTCTTGCCCATTGCAAGGGCATTGCTACTTGGTGGAAGAATGCTCTCTCGAACCATCTCACGGTTGGCTCTCCCTCTTCGGATGGTTCCTCCGAGGAGGGTGACCCTCCATTGGCTCCCATGGTGTCTGAGTCCTACTAGACTCCTCTTCTAGCTATCCCTTCCGTGGAACCTTTATTGCCTCGATTTGTTGTTGCTACTTAGGTGGAACCTACACGTCCCTCGTTGAACGACTCTAATCCTTTGATAGCTCTTGTTTCCTCTTCTACGCTGCAGGCTCCCTCACTGTGTGGTGGCTCCTTGCTTGGGGTGGATGTTGAGGATTCACTCCTCTCGTCCTGCTTGATGGATTTTGATTATGAGTCTTTCTAGTCTATTGTGTAGAGGAAGAAGGGACTCCCCAAATTTGTCGCTTCTTCGCGGCCTAAGGTTAAGGGAGTCATATTAGCCCCCTCAGGTTTTGGGGTTGTCTAGCCCTTATTTGTTGTTCTACAACTGTCTGTCAATTGTTTCTGATTGTGGTCTGTTTGACCTGCTATGTCGGGCCCTAGTGGCTCTTGTTTGTTCTTCTCCTAGTTCATGTTCTGGTTTGAACTAGCTTCTTTTTGGCCCTATGGGCTTTCTGTGTGAAGGGTACACCACCCTGTAAATGCTACTTATTTGATAAAAAAAACATATGAATGTCATGTCCATAATTTTTGCTACTAAAATCAACACAAAATTTCAAAATTTTCAAAACTGATGTAACACAATCAATGTATATTTAGAAAAATAACATCCATAGTGCATGTAAAACATGAATGTCATGTCCATAATTTTCGCTACTAAACACAACAAAAAATTTCAAAATGAATGTAACATAATCAAGGTATATTTAGAAAAATAACATCCATAGTGCATGTAAAACACTCTAGATTCAGTGATGAGTGATTCAAAAATGGCTATCTATAATACTAAATCATTAGGAAGTAATGATAGACATAATTCTAGTTTACAAGTTAATCTTCAATGATAGTCATTTCAATACACTAAAAGTTCAATTAAAACCACAAGAGTTTTATTTGCTAATTGAAAGAGTCCACTAATTAATTTAGTTATGTAACTAAAATAATAAATCCCACTTAATTAGCCATTTTAAATTCAAGTGAATAGTTTTTGACAAATTAAGTGTATATCTAAGATTTTATTAACTAGATTAGAACTTTGTGAAAAGAGCGATATGTGCTTAACAAAAATTCTCTAACAATAATTGATTCAAGAAAATTTAAATTGACTCTTACTTCTATTAAAAGTAAAACCTAAGATCAATCTCACTAATTAAAAAATTTCAAAAATAATTAAGCATTGCTAGTCAATTATAATTATCAAAGGAAATAAAGTTTAATAATCTCTACTTTTATTTAATCTTAATAGTTTGATGTTATATCTAAATTTCAAGATTACTAAATCTAAGTATTAAAATCTCTCAAGTTGATTATGAATTATTTGTCTCTGAGTTTTATGGCTTAAGCAAAAAGTATTCTAACAAATTTTAAATTTCTTTTCTTTAAATTTTTATTCGTAAGTGTTACAAATTCTTTAATACTAATTCAAACTCAACTAATTTTGTTAAATTCATTCCCCATTTACTTTAATTAGACTAATTAAGAATCAATTTTTTAACTATAACTACCTCAACTACTTGTTCTTCTCTTATGCATTAGCCTCTTAATTTTTTGTTTTCCATTTACTCATACAAGATTGCAGTTTCATTCTCATTGATTATTCATTTTCTCATATTTAATTGATTGTCACTTTCAAATTTATTGCTTGTTGGAAAAGAAAATTGCCAACGATTTGAATAGTTTGCCAGTTAGAAGTGGTAAGAGGTTTTCTCAACATTGTCGTTTGGCATATTTGAATTTATGTATATATATTATATGTGTGTGTATTGCAAACTTATTTATGAAAAATAGTTTTCAAATTATAAAACAAAGTACGTATTCCAATCACAATTGTTTATAATGCCAAATATATGGCAGATTGGACATCATTCGAATGTTTCACTTGCAGTCATTGATGTTCATTTTTATTTATTTATTTATTGTGTTAATGTTTGTTTTTATTCTTATTTGAGGGTGTGGGGAGGGCGCATGGCGCGAGTACTCTCATGTGTTGTACCAACACTTTTTGGTTGAGTAAACTGGTGAATATGGCTAATGATGTTTGGGTCACATAGCTACTTTTGTGTTATTTTCAATGTAATACCTAACCTTGTCTCATCGTGAGTACTAAGGTCTTGTGGTTCATATTTTGGAATATTGTGTTGTAGTTATGCAAATTCTATATAAATGTGAAAGTCTATTTATTTGTCTTTTAATTTTTTTGAGCATGTTTTATTCTTTTGTGATTTTTAAGAACCTTTATAAGGTTTAGGTTTCATTTTTATGGTTTAAAAAGGTTTCTAGGTGTAGGACCTATAAATTAGGAGTTAAATTTTATTATAAAATACCTTAAATGGAATTTAGAACCCACTCTACTTACCCACTTTTGAAAAGTGGCGAAAATTAGAGTTGGTTGGGTAGGGTAGTTCAAGTGGTTAAGAAAATGTAGTTTCTTTTCCCCCTCCTATTTATTCTTTTTCCTCGAGTAGAGAAGGGGTTTCTTCCTTGGAATTTTTCTTGAGTTTTTTTAAAGATTTTCCTTTGGTAAAAGCAAAGTTTAGGAGAAGGAGAAGAAGGATAGAGGAAGAAAAATGGAAGAGGGAAAGAGTCTTTTACATTTTGGATAGAAAATATCTTGGTAAGGTTTACCTTCTTTGTTAGATGTGTAAAGGAATGTTTGGAATGTTGGTCTTTGTTGTGAAATCTATGTGAAATTCAATGTTGAATCCTTTGTGATATTTGTTGTAAGTTGCTTGGGTTCATCTTGTGTATGAGTTTCTACCTTGTATAAGTTGTACATAAATAACTATTTATGATAACTATTTATGAGTTCAAGGTGAAGAAATGGAAGTATGTGAATACAAATTGTTGTAATGTGCAAGCTTTAGTAATGTGAATGTTATATGGCATTTATATGTTGAGGAATCTATGTGAGATTTTTTTTCTTCGTTTGGAAGAGCTATGTGACCCTAGCTCAGGGGCGGGTTGAATTTCAACCCTATGGATGGATGGAGAGCCCATTGGCTTTTGTGTTTTGTCTCATTTTTCTCAACATTATCATTTGGCATATTTGAATTTATGTATATATATTATATGTGTATTGTAAATTTATTTATGAAAAATAGTTTTCAAATTATAAAACAAAGTACATATTCCAATCACAATTGTTTATAATGCCAAATATATGGCAGATTGGACATTAGTCGAATGTTTCATTTGCAGTCATTGATGTTCATTTCTATTTATTTATTTATTGTGTTAATGTTTGTTTGTATTCTTATTTGAGGGTGCGGGGAGGGCGCATGGCGCAAGTTCTCTCATGTGTTGTAACAACACTTTTTGGTTGAGTAAACTGGTGAATATGGCTAATGATGTTTGGGTCACATAGCTACTCTTGTGTTATTTCCAATGTAATACCTGACCTTGCCTCATCGTGAGTGCTAAGGTCTTGTGGTTCATATTTTGGAATATTGTGTTTAGTTATGCAAATTCTATATAAATGTGAAAGTCTATTTATGTCTTTTAATTTTTTTGAGCATGTTTTATTCTTTTGTGATTTTTAAGAATCTTTATAAAGGTTTAGATTTCATTTTTATGGTTTAAAAATGTTTCTAGGTGTAGGACCTATAAATTAGGAGTTAAATTTTATTATAAATTACCTTAAATGGAGTTTAGAACCCACTCTACTTACCCACTTTTGAAAAGTGGCGAAAATTAGATTTGGTTGGGTAGTTCAAGTGGTTAAGAAAATGTAGTTTATTTACCCCTCCTATTTATTCTTTTTCCATGAGTAGAGAAGGGGTTTTTTTCCTGTGGAATTTTTTTTGAGTTTTAAAGATTTTCCTTTGGTAAAAGCAAATTTTAGGAGAAGGAGAAAAGGATAGAGGAAGAAAAATGGGAGAGGGCTTGGAAAGAGTCTTTTACAATTTGGATAGAAAATCTCTTGGCAAGGTTTACCCTCTTTGTTAGATGTGTGAAGGAATGTTTGGAATGTTGATCTTTGTTGTGAAATCTATGTGAAATTCAATGTTGAATCCTTCGTGATATTTCTTGTAAGTTGCCTAGGTTATCGTGTATGAGTTTCTACCTTGTATAAGTTGTACATAAATAATTATTTATGAGTTCAAGGTGAAGAAATGGAAGTATGTGAATACAAATTGTTGTAATGTGCAAGGTTTAGTAATGTGAATGTTATATGGCATTTATATGTTGAGGAATCTATGTGATCCTAGCTCAGGGGCGGGTTAATTTCAACCCTATGGATGGATGGAGAACCCATTGGCTTTTGTGTTTTGTCTCATTTTTCAGGTTCAGGTGTGAAGATAGAGACAACTTGGAAAATATCAAAACTAGAAGAATGCATGTGAATCATCATGAAACTTTGAAGGATTTCTAAAAGTCTCGAGTAAACTTGTGCATAGTGTGTTTATTGTTTAAAGCCAATACACCGCGCTATGTTATTTTGTGTATAATCTTAAGAAGAATAAAAAAAAAGATTTGGGTATTCCTTATTGATTCAATCTTGTCTAAATAGGTGAAACATGTTGACTGATGTCCAACCTACCATATATGACATTATAAACTACTGTAATTGGAATATGTAGTCTATTTTATAATTTGAAAATTATTTTTCATAAATAAATCTGCAATATATATATATATATATATATATATATATATATATATATATATATATATATTCAAATCTACCAAACAACAATGTTGTCGAGAAAACCTCTGCCACTTCTAGCCTACAAACTATTCAAATCGTTGGCAATTTTCTCTTGCAAGAAGTAATAAATTTTAAAGTGACAATCAATCAATAAAAGATGAGAAAATGAATAATCAAAAATGGAAAACAAAGAATTAAGAGGACAATGTATAAAAGAAGAACAAGTAGTTGTGAGGTTATATTTAGAAAATTGATTCTTAATTAGTCTAATTAAAGTATATAGTTAGTTTAACAAAGTTAAAATTAAATTTGAATTAGTATTAAAGAATACAATATTTAAGAATATTAATTTAGAGAAAAGAAATGAACTTAAAATTTGTTAGAATACTTTTTACTTAAGCCACAAAACTTGGTGACAAATATAGTTCATAATCAACTTAAAAGATTTTAGTACTTTCTAATTTCCTTGGTAAACTTGGATTTTGTAATCTTGAAATTTAGATATGGCTTCAAACTATTAAGTTAAGATTAAATAGTAAAGATACTAAACTTTATTTCCTCTATGATAATTTGGTTAATATTGACCAATATTGAAATCCAATAATTATAATTGGCTATAACAATGGTTAATTATTGTTGAAAATTTTGTAGTGAGATTAATCTTAGGTTTAAATTTTAATGGATGTAAGAGTCGATTTAAATTTGCTTGAATCAATTATTGTTAGAGAATTTATGTTAAGAACATATCACTCCTTCCACAAAGTTCTAATCTAGTTAATAAAATCTTAGATATACACTTAGTTGCTCGAAAAAGTATTCACACTAATTAAAAATGGTTAAGTGAAATTTATTATTTTAATTACATAACTAAATTAATTAGTGCTCTTTTGATTAGCAAATAAACTTCTCGTGGTTTTAATTTAACTTATAGTGTATTGAAATGACTACCATTAAAGATTAACTAGAATTATGTCAATATCATTACTTCCTCATGATTTAGTATTGTAGGTAGCCATTTTTGAATCACTCATTACTGAAACTAGAATGTTTTACATGCATTGTGGATGTTATTTTTCTAAATGTACCTTGATTGTGTTACATTAGTTTTGAGAATTTTGGGGTTTTGTGTTGTGTTTTAGTAGCGAAAATTATGAGCATGACAATAAACCCTACACACTGCAATTTGAAATTTTAACCTGTTCACACACAAAATCATTTGTTTGATAAATTGGTTGCAATCATGAAACATAGGCATAAATCTTCCCTGTGAACATGACATAATTGGCACCTTATAACATTGTTAATGTTGTACTTATTATAAGAGCAGGTAAATGACATGTGGTTTATTTAAATCATGTGAAATCAATGAGTATCAAACCAAAGTTGTTATCCTATCAGCATATATATATAAAGCAGGATCTTTGTTCTGGGGATATTCATGTTTGTTTGATGATATAATTTCACATAGGTCATTAGACGCAGGAATTTTTTTAATAGAGTTAAATAATATATTGACATAGGGAAGTACGACAAAAACTGCCTATATATATATAATCTAGAATTAAATGCAACAATTTTCAAATGAAGCTAAATAATCTATTGACGTACGAAAGTATTATACAAACTACATAAGCAATTTCTGTCTCAATATCTCCTGTCACCAAAATTTATGTTTCTCGCATAAATAAGCAATCTGTCTTATAGTTTTCTACAAGAATGTTTTAACTTTCAATTCCAAGGTGCTGTCACAGTTGTTATTCTAGCCAAATAACTGTCTGTGTTTCACATTTTATGGGACAAATTAGATAGTTTACAAAGAAAAATGCCAACCTGGACAAGGCTTTCTTCCACCTGTGTCAAATATAGACAAAGAAGGAAACAATTGCCACTCATAATAAACTAAAAAGATTAGTGCAAAAACATAAGAAATTAATGAAGAAATATAGAGAGATTATTGTAATGCCTATAAAATTTACCCAAATTAAAACCTTAAAAAAATTGGCATACAATTCTTTTTTGGGGTGTGTGCAGCAAGAGGTGGTATTAGGTGTTGATTGCTTATAGCAACGACACTGACACATCACCTATACTTTTTGCATACGTCAAATTTAGACACTGAAGAAACTCTATTTCCACTCGCAATGAACCATAGAGAGATTAGTACAAGAACATAAGAAATGAATAGAGAATTAGACAAAGATCTATAGTATAAGCAAAGCTAATTGATTGTATTGAAGCTTGAATCACCCTTGTCTCTGAAAAGGGCCACAGAAATATTTTGAAGGAAATCTACACCATAAGCTAGTGTTCTTGGTTGTAAGAAATTGAGGATTGACATATTTTCTTATGATGTCCACAACATAGGGATTCAACTTTATATAGTGAAATTTGAAACTAAAATCGGTTCATTCCAAAAAAAAAAAATAATTAAGTACATGCAACAAGGCTCTCTCACGGACAATCACAACTTACAATGTTTTTACTGGTGCACTTGCAAGAGTGGTGAAATTTAGCATATTTGGGGCTTGTTATATAACTCAAATGAGACCCCAGAGTGTTATATCAGATTCTACAACTTCTGTTATCTGCATTTATATAAAGTGGAGATCTTCATTTCAGCACTTT
Organism: Sequoia sempervirens; assembly: GCA_007258455.2. Lineage (NCBI taxonomy): Eukaryota > Viridiplantae > Streptophyta > Pinopsida > Cupressales > Cupressaceae > Sequoia > Sequoia sempervirens. Next base: position 281,734 of record VDFB02356872.1, read on the forward strand.
GCATGTTTGTTTAATGTCTTTAAGACCTCATATGATACGGATTTTAATCCTGAGTGACAGTGAGGGTTTCTACACTTAAAATTAATAGCACATGTTATCTTGCAAGGGAAAATTTGGAAAAATTTGCAAACAATAGATCCAAAAGGAAACATACGCTGAAATCATAAGTCTCGTAAAATAAATTCCTATTTTGCAAGCAATAGATCCAAAAGGAAATGTAAACTGAAATCATTAATCTTATAAAATAAATTCCTAAAGCTAATTGTTATGTGCTTTCTACTGAAAAAAATATGTAAATTCAAGTCCGCACGGGTAGTGGAGTTAGCTTGGGTTGTGGGTTTGCTCCCCACATGTTCCGGGTTCAAGTCCGAGGCCTGAGCTTACCCGATGCATGTGGTTTGCAGGCTATTGTGTGCATCCCTAGGGGACTAGTCTCGCCTTAGCTCGCCCTGTAAAGGGAACACGCTGGGCTGAGACACAGGGACACCCCTGGATTACCAAAAAGAAATAAAGAAAAGAAAAAATATGTAAATTCAAAGTCTTACAATAAAGAAATTCCAAAGAAAATGATGTCGAATTAACTCAATTTATCCAGATGATGAAATTTAAATACAGTCAATGAAGTATTTTTTCCAGTTAAATTGAAAGCAAAACTTCACAATGAATTACCTAACGATTCAAAAGATCACCATCATGTATCATTTCCCTTTGCCACAAATGGATTACCTAATGTAGATATCATCAGATTTGCATCTAGGAGTGAGACGAATGGAAGATTGCATTTATGAAAAAGGAAAGATTATATGAGCAATTGGTTATGAACTTAAGCCCTTCAACTAAACCAATAAACCAAGCACCTCCATGCCTCTCATGAACAAAGTGTTAAAGCCTTTTATTGGAAAATTTACAATATGTATCTAGATGATATACCCATTTTTAGCAAAAGGTGGAACATGATCAACATATGAGCCAAGTGATGCAAAGACTAAGGGAGGAAAACTTGCTGATAAACCTTATGTGTAGTTTTATTTGGGGCCAATGTACTTGGGGTTTGTAATTCTCCAAAGATGATTTAAAAATTGGACCCAACAAAAGGTCAAGGCAACCGTGAATTGGCTAATGCTTCAAAATTTATTTGAGCCCTAAGTTTCCATGAGTTGACAAGCTTCTATTAAAAATTAACTAGAAAAATCAACGACATTTGTGCACCAATCACTAAGACAATGCAAACTGTAAGGAGTTTATCTGGTTGCCCATTGCCACTAAAAGTTTTGAATCGCTCAAACACAAGGTGACAAAAAAAGAGTGTTGGCTTTACTATATTTTAACAAAGTATTTTAGGTGGACTATGATGCCAACAATAACAACCAGGGAAAATTGAACCAAAGACATGTAAAGTGCGTTCACTTCCAGCAAAGTTACCCCTTTGGGCTAAAACTTAAGAACGGACAATCAAATTGGGTAATGAATGAGTTAAGCAATTGAAGCACACTATGAAGCATGGAGATCTTGCTAGAATCCTACAAAAGATGGACAGTTTGCCAAGGGTAGTAATTGGAACATAGGATTGTACTAACAATTATTGATACCTTAAACCACCCTAGGAGGACATAAAGATGAATTTTCTTCTCACATTGCCTCAAACTCGATGTGGCCATGATATAGTATTTTTGGTGTCAGACCAATTGTCCAAAACAACACATTGCATCCCATGTTGAAAGACCAATGATACATCTCACATGCAAATCTATTTTTCTCTTGAGTGGTAAGATTGCATAGATTAACATCTACTATAGTGTCATTTTTGGAGGGCCTTATGGGGGTGAGAATGGGAACTAAGCTAGATTTGAGCTTTGCCTATCATCCATAGACTAATGGGTAGACATAAGTGGTTAACAAGAGATTGGGAAAATTGATGAGGTGTCTAGTTGGAGACGAGCCTAAGTAGTGGTGCAAGCATATTTTGCTTATAATGACTCAATTAGCCAAAGCATAAGAAAAACTACCTTATAAGTGTTGTTTATTTGCAATCCTAGAGGGTTGGTAGAATTAGAAGATCACATTGGGAACCAAATATAGAGTGCAAATACACTAGAGTGCACCACACATACATAGGATATCCATGAGGAAGTTAGAGATTTCCTAGCTAAAAGTAGTATAAAATACAAGGAGCATGCACATAAGAAGAAAAGGAACAAGGAGTTTGCACTTTGCAACCTAATTTTATCTCATCCTAAAAAGGAAAGATTTCCAAGAAGCACCTACAACAAACCATGTTGGAAGAAGGTTGGGCCTTGCAAAATATTGAAGAAGATTTCTCCTTGCGTATATGAGTTACTTACTGCAAAGCTCGAGTATCTCCCCAATCTTCAACATTGTAGATCTTCACAAATACCATAACAAATTGAAAGACACTAAAGAACCCAATGGAACACCTATGAGGTGTGTCACTAGATTGGAAGAACAAAATTTCTATCAACATGGGAGAACAAATTGACTAGGCATTATAAAGTCTCCAAAAGAACTCACAATCATGAATATATGGAGTATCTTGTAATGTGGAAAGGCAAGCGCACAAATGAGGTAGCATGGCTAACTCCATCAAAAGCTGCTATGGTATAATATTGAAGATTTTATTGATGTGTTGTGCACAAGGGTCACTCTTTCCTTACTCAAAGTGATGCAAGAGCATCCTTGGTTCACTGACAATCCTACATCATCAAAAAATGTGTTATCTTCTTTATGTTTATTTTGTGTTGTAGATTTCCTTTTGGGCATTTGAACTTGAGCTTTCTACTTTCTCATGTCTTTTTTGTTGGACCCTAGATTATACTTGCATTAACCTTAAAGTGCATCTCTCCTTTCTATTTTAAAACATCATTGAAATGGGGCCATCTCCTCTTGGGATCTATACGGTAACGAATTATATTTCGATAAGGGACCAACACTTGCAGAGGGTAATAGGTTGGGGTTATACACAAACCTTCCTCCTCATTTGGAGCATTGCTCACTCAAGAAAATACTATCTTTCATCATAATTATCTTAGATTTTTGGTATTTGGCCTTGCACAGGTATTTGGCATGTGCACCAAGTTGTATTGAATTTGCCCATACAAACTAGCAATCAAACCTTGATGTGCAATGGGCACAATGATAGGAATGCATAAAATGGATGTGATTTGTTTAAACAATTGAGCAGAATCCATTGAAACATAATGACAATCCTTCTTCCATAATGAAGAGTAGGAGCACTTTGGCACTTTGGTAATAACTTCAATGGAATATTCAATTATTTCCAATCAGCACACAAGTGTTCCTCTTCTTGATTTTTGAGATGTGCATATTCTCTATCCTTCATACACACATCATTGGTACACAAAAGTGGAGGACATGCAAAGATATTGTTGATCTTTCCGTCATGTACACATATTGTTGATTTTCGTTCTCAATGCCATTAAGTTTTCTAAACAAATAATATGATTATATGTGTGCTAATCTTTATTTGATAGACAGCAACGGCCAATCTCACTTGCAACTCATCTTGTTGTGCAAAGTGGGTACCACAACCCATAATTTATTTACATGGCAACAATTATGAGCTATGGTAAAACAAGTTGTTAATTATTTTACCGCCAAATTGATAGGTACTAATGTTTGTATCAATCATAAACACTCATATTCTAATAGAAAGTTACATTTAGTACAATTATGTCACCAAAGAAGCAAAAATTATTTGCTTCCTCCTTCCAGCTTTACTTTTAGGTAATATTTAGGTAGAGAAAGATCTACTTAGACCTCGAGTAGTTTAATGGTCAAATATTCAATAGCAATTTTACACCTTATCCACATCAAAAAATAATAAATAGTTGTCCTTTTCTACTAGCTAAAATTTGCCTTTGATTTTGAACTATTTAATGTTTAAGAATAGCATTGGAGAATTAAAATAATTATAAAAGACATAACCTTAGGTATTTTTTATTAACTTGAGATAGTACTGACAAGGTAAAGATAATATAAGATATACATATTTATATAAAAAAAATTGGATGTCTTTTACTCCTACTTTGCAGCGTGTATGCTCTTGCACTACTTCTAGCTTTAGAATGTAAACACAATCGTAATACATCGAGGTACATTTAGAATCCACGGTGCATGTAAAACATATGAATGTCATGTAGGCCTTGGTCTTGCTCTTTCAATCCTCTTACTGAGCCGCTAAATACCAGACCAGTTTCGGTTCGTCTACCAAATATCTTTCTCCAGTTTTGGGAGGATTCTTGTTATGAAGCTATTGACAACACCATTGGACGCTTTCTGAAGGTGGAACCCATGACTCAGAATCTAGGGCACACTATGGTGGCTCGTATTTTAGTTGATTTAGACATCTTCAAATCTCTCCATGGTGATGCGATCTTGATGGTGGAGGACAAACCTTGGACATAGTTGCTAGACTATGAGAGCCTCCCCTTTCGATGCAAAAGGTGTTTTTTCACTGGGCATTTGGCCTCTGATTGCCCTCTTGCCCATTGCAAGGGCATTGCTACTTGGTGGAAGAATGCTCTCTCGAACCATCTCATGGTTGGCTCTCCCTCTTCGGATGGTTCCTTCGAGGAGGGTGACCCTCCATTGGCTCCCATGGTGTCTGAGTCCTACCAGACTCCTCTTCCAGCTATCCCTTCCGTGGAACCTTTATTGCCTCGATCTGTTGTTGCTACTTAGGTGGAACCTGCACGTCCCTCGTTGAACGACTCTACTAATCCTTTGATAGCTCTTGTTTCCTCTTCTACGCTGCAGGGTCCCTCACTGTGTGGTGGCTCCTTGCTTGGGGTGGATGTTGAGGATTCACTCCTCTAATCCTGCTCGATGGATTTTGATTATGAGTCTTTCTAGTCTGTTGTGCAGAGGAAGAAGGGACTCCCCAAATTTGTCGCTTCTTCGCGGCCTAAGGTTAAGGGAGTCATATTAGCCCCCTCAAGTTCTGGGGTTGTCTAGCCCTTATTTGTTGTTCTACAACTGTCTGTCAGTTGTTTCTGATTGTGGTCTGTTTGACCTGTTATGTCGGGCCCTAGTGGCTCTTGTTTGTTCTTCTCCTAGTTCATGTTCTGGTTTGAACTAGCTTCACTTTGGCCCTATGGGCTTTCTGTGTGAAGGGTACAACACCCTGTAAATGCTACTTATTTGATTAAAAAACATATGAATGTCATGTCCATAATTTTTGCTACTAAAATCAACACAAAATTTCAAAATTTTAAAAACTAATGTAACACAATCAAGGTATATTTAGAAAAATAACATCCATAGTGCATGTAAAACATGAATGTCATGTCCATAATTTTCGCTACTAAACACAACAAAAAATTTCAAAATGAATGTAACATAATCAAGGTATATTTAGAAAAATAACATCCATAGTGCATGTAAAACACTCTAGATTCAATGATGAGTGATTCAAAAATGGCTATCTATAATACTAAATCATTAGGAAGTAATGATAGGCATAATTCTAGTTTACAAGTTAATCTTCAATGATAGTCATTTCAATACACTAAAAGTTCAATTAAAACCACAAGAGTTTTATTTGCTAATTGAAAGAGTTCACTAATTAATTTAGTTATGTAACTAAAATAATAAATCCCACTTAATTAGCCATTTTAAATTCAAGTGAATAGTTTTTGACAAATTAAGTGTATATCTAAGATTTTATTAACTAGATTAGAACTTTGTGAAAAGAGTGATATGTTCTTAACAAAAATTCTCTAACAATAATTGATTCAAGAAAATTTAAATTGACTCTTACCTCTATTAAAAGTAAAACCTAAGATCAATTTCACTATTTAAAAAAATTCAAAAATAATTAAGCATTGCTAGTCAATTATAATTATCAAAGGAAATAAAGTTTAATAATCTCTACTTTTATTTAATCTTAACTTAATAGTTTGATGTTATATCTAAATTTCAAGATTACTAAATCTAAGTATTAAAATCTCTCAAGTTGATTATGAATTATTTTTCTCTGAGTTTTATGGCTTAAGCAAAAAGTATTCTAACAAATTTTAAATTTATTTCTTTTCTCTAAATTTTTATTCATAAGTGTTACAAATTCTTTAATACTAATTCAAACTCAACTAAATTTGTTAAATTTATTCGCCATTTACTTTAATTAGACTAATTAAGAATCAATTTTTTAACTATAACTACCTCAACTACTTGTTCTTCTCTTATACATTAGCCTCTTAATTTTTTGTTTTCCATTTACTCTTGCATACAAGATTGCAGTTTCATTCTCATTGATTATTCATTTTCTCATATTTAATTGATTGTCACTTTCAAATTTATTGCTTGTTGGAAAAGAAAATTGCCAACGATTTGAATAGTTTGCCAGTTAGAAGTGGTAAGAGGTTTTCTCAACATTGTCGTTTGGCATATTTGAATTTATGTATATATATTATATGTGTGTGTATTGCAAATTTATTTATGAAAAATAGTTTTCAAATTATAAAACAAAGTACATATTCGAATCACAATTGTTTATAATGCCAAATATATGGCAGATTGGACATCAGTCGAATGTTTCACTTGCAGTCATTGATGTTCATTTTTATTTATTTATTTATTGTGTTAATGTTTGTTTTTATTCTTATTTGAGGGTGTGGGGAGGGCGCATGGCGCGAATTCTCTCATGTGTTGTACCAACACTTTTTGGTTGAGTAAACTGGTGAATATGGCTAATGATGTTTGGGTCACATAGCTACTTTTGTGTTATTTTCAATGTAATACCTAACCTTGTCTCATCATGAGTACTAAGGTCTTGTGGTTCATATTTTGGAATATTGTGTTGTAGTTATGCAAATCCTATATAAATGTGAAAGTCTATTTATTTGTCTTTTAATTTTTTTGAGCATGTTTTATTCTTTTGTGATTTTTAAGAACCTTTATAAGGTTTAGATTTCATTTTTATGGTTTAAAAAGGTTTCTAGGTGTAGGACCTATAAATTAGGAGTTAAATTTTATTATAAAATACCTTAAATGGAATTTAGAACCCACTCTACTTACCCACTTTTGAAAAGTGGCAAAAATTAGAGTTGGTTGGGTAGGGTAGTTCGAGTGGTTAAGAAAATGTAGTTTCTTTCCCCCTCCTATTTATTCTTTTTCCTTGAGTAGAGAAGGGGTTTTTTCCTTGGAATTTTTCTTGAGTTTTTTTAAAGATTTTCCTTTGGTAAAAGCAAAGTTTAGGAGAAGGAGAAGAAGGATAGAGGAAGAAAAATGGAAGAGGGAAAGAGTCTTTTACATTTTGGATAGAAAATATCTTGGTAAGGTTTACCTTCTTTGTTAGATGTGTAAAGGAATGTTTGGAATGTTGGTCTTTGTTGTGAAATCTATGTGAAATTCAATGTTGAATCCTTTGTGATATTTGTTGTAAGTTGCTTGGGTTCATCTTGTGTATGAGTTTCTACCATGTATAAGTTGTACATAAATAACTATTTATGAGTTCAAGGTGAAGAAATGGAAGTATGTGAATACAAATTGTTGTAATGTGCAAGCTTTAGTAATGTGAATGTTATATGGCATTTATATGTTGAGGAATCTATGTGAGATTTTTTTTCTTCGTTTGGAAGAGCTACGTGACCCTAGCTCAGGGGCGGGTTGAATTTCAACCCTATGGATGGATGGAGAGCTCGTTGGCTTTTGTGTTTTGTCTCATTTTTCTCAACATTGTCTTTTGGCATATTTGAATTTATGTATATATATTATATGTGTATTGTAAATTTATTTATGAAAAATAGTTTTCAAATTATAAAACAAAGTACGTATTCCAATCACAATTGTTTATAATGCCAAATATATGGCAGATTGGACATCAATCGAATGTTTCATTTGCAGTCATTGATGTTCATTTCTATTTATTTATTTATTGTGTTAATGTTTGTTTGTATTCTTATTTGAGGGTGCGGGGAGGGCGCATGGCGCAAGTTCTCTCATGTGTTGTAACAACACTTTTTGGTTAAGTAAACTGGTGAATATGGCTAATGATGTTTGGGTCACATAGCTACTCTTGTGTTATTTCCAATGTAATACCTGACCTTGTCTCATCGTGAGTGCTAAGTTCTTGTGGTTCATATTTTGGAATATTGTGTTTAGTTATGCAAATTCTATATAAATGTGAAAGTCTATTTATTTGTCTTTTAATTTTTTTGAGCATGTTTTATTCTTTTGTGATTTTTAAGAATCTTTATAAAGGTTTAGATTTCATTTTTATGGTTTAAAAATGTTTCTAGGTGTAGGACCTATAAATTAGGAGTTAAATTTTATTATAAATTACCTTAAATGGAGTTTAGAACCCACTCTACTTACCCACTTTTGAAAAGTGGCGAAAATTAGATTTGGTTGGGTAGTTCAAGTGGTTAAGAAAATGTAGTTTCTTTACCCCTCCTATTTATTCCTTTTCCTTGAGTAGAGAAGGGGTTTTTTTCCTGTGGAATTTTTTTTGAGTTTTTAAGATTTTCCTTTGGTAAAAGCAAATTTTAGGAGAAGGAGAATAAGGATAGAGGAAGAAAAATGGAAGAGAGGGCTTGGAAAGAGTCTTTTACAATTTGGATAGAAAATCTCTTGGCAAGGTTTACCCTCTTTGTTAGATGTGTGAAGGAATGTTTGGAATGTTGATCTTTGTTGTGAAATCTATGTGAAATTCAATGTTGAATCCTTCGTGATATTTGTTGTAAGTTGCCTAGGTTATTGTGTATGAGTTTCTACCTTGTATAAGTTGTACATAAATAATTATTTATGAGTTTAAGGTGAAGAAATGGAAGTATGTGAATACAAATTGTTGTAATGTGCAAGGTTTAGTAATGTGAATGTTATATGGCATTTATATGTTGAGGAATCTATGTGATCCTAGCTCAGGGGCGGGTTGAATTTCAACCCTATGGATGGATGGAGAGCCCATTGGCTTTTGTGTTTTGTCTCATTTTTCAGGTTCAAGGGTGAAGATAGAGACAACTTGGAAAATATCAAAACTAGAAGAATGCATGTGAATCATCATGAAACTTGGAAGGATTTCTAAAAGTCTCGAGTAAACTTGTGCATAGTGTGTTTATTGTTTAAAGCAAATACACCGCGCTATGTTATTTGTGTATAATCTTAAGAAGAATTAAAAAAAGATTTGGGTATTCCTTATTGATTCAATCTTGTCTAAATAGGTGAAACATGTCGACTGATGTCCAACCTACCATATATGACATTATAAACTACTGTAATTGGAATATGTAGTCTATTTTATAATTTGAAAATTATTTTTCATAAATAAATCTGCATATATATATATATATATATATATATATATATATATATATATTCAAATCTACCAAACAACAATGTTGTCGAGAAAACCTCTGCCACTTCTAGCCTACAAACTATTCAAATCGTTGGCAATTTTCTCTTGCAAGAAGTAATAAATTTTAAAGTGACAATCAATCAATAAAAGATGAGAAAATGAATAATCAAAAATGGAAAACAAAGAATTAAGAGGACAATGTATAAAAGAACAAGTAGTTGTGAGGTTATATTTAGAAAATTGATTCTTAATTAGTCTAATTAAAGTATATAGTTAGTTTAACAAATTTAGAATTAAATTTGAATTAGTATTAAAGAATACAACATTTAAGAATATTAATTTAGAGAAAAGAAATGAACTTAAAATTTGTTAGAATACTTTTTACTTAAGCCACAAAACTTGGTGACAAATATAGTTCATAATCAACTTAAAAGATTTTAGTACTTTCTAATTTCCTTGGTAAACTTGGATTTTGTAATCTTGAAATTTAGATATAGCTTCAAACTATTAAGTTAAGATTAAATAGTAAAGATTACTAAACTTTATTTCCTCTATGATAATTTGGTTAATATTGACCAATATTGAAATCCAATAATTATAATTGGCTATAACAATGGTTAATTATTGTTGAAAATTTTGTAGTGAGATTAATCTTAGGTTTAAATTTTAATGGATGTAAAAGTCGATTTAAATTTGTTTGAATCAATTATTGTTAGAGAATTTATGTTAAGAACATATCACTCCTTCCACAAAGTTCTAATCTAGTTAATAAAATCTTAGATATACACTTAGTTGCTCGAAAAAGTATTCACACTAATTTAAAATGGTTAAGTGAAATTTATTATTTTAATTACATAACTAAATTAATTAGTGCTCTTTTGATTAGCAAATAAACTTCTCGTGGTTTTAATTTAACTTATAGTGTATTGAAATGACTACCATTAAAGATTAACTAGAATTATGTCAATACCATTACTTCCTCATGATTTAGTATTGTAGGTAGCCATTTTTGAATCACTCATTACTGAAACTAGAATGTTTTACATGCATTGTGGATGTTATTTTTCTAAATGTACCTTGATCGTGTTACATTAGTTTTGAGAATTTTGGGGTTTTGTGTTGTGTTTTAGTAGCGAAAATTATGAGCATGACAATGAACCCTACACACTGCAATTTGAAATTTTAACCTGTTCACACACAAAATCATTTGTATGATAAATTGGTTGCAATCATGAAACATAGGCATAAATCTTCCCTGTGAACATGACATAATTGGCACCTTATAACATTGTTAATGTTGTACTTATTATAAGAGCAGGTAAATGACATGTGGTTTATTTAAATCATGTGAAATCAATGAGTATCAAACCAAAGTTGTTATCCTATCAGCATATATATATAAAGCAGGATCTTTGTTCTGGGGATATTCATGTTTGTTTGATGATATAATTTCACATAGGTCATTAGATGCAGGAATTTTTTTAATAGAGTTAAATAATATATTGACATAGGGAAGTACGACAAAAACTGCCTATATATATATAATCTAGAATTAAATGCAACAATTTTCAAATGAAGCTAAATAATCTATTGACGTACGAAAGTATTATACAAACTACCATAAGCAATTTCTGTCTCAATATCTCCTGTCACCAAAATTTATGTTTCTCGCATAAATAAGCAATCTGTCTTATAGTTTTCTACAAGAATGTTTTAACTTTCAATTCCAAGGTGCTGTCACAGTTGTTATTCTAGCCAAATACCTGTCTGTGTTTCACATTTTATGGGACAAATTAGATAGTTTACAAAGAAAAATGCCAACCTGGACAAGGCTTTCTTCCACCTGTGTCAAATATAGACAAAGAAGGAAACAATTGCCACTCATAATAAACTAAAAAGATTAGTGCAAAAACATAAGAAATTAATGAAGAAATATAGAGAGATTATTGTAATGCCTATAAAATTTACCCAAAATAAAACCTTAAAAAAATTGGCATACAATTCTTTTTTGGGGTGTGTGCAGCAAGAGGTGGTATTAGGTGTTGATTGCTTTTAGCAATGACACTGACACATCACCTATACTTTTTGCATACGTCAAATTTAGACACTGAAGAAACTCTATTTCCACTCGCAATGAACCATAGAAAGATTAGTACAAGAACATAAGAAATGAATAGAGAATTAGACAAAGATCTACAGTATAAGCAAAGCTAATTGATTGTATTGAAGCTTGAATCACCCTTGTCTCTGAAAAGGGCCAGAGAAATATTTCGAAGGAAATCTACACCATAAGCTAGTGTTTGGTTGTAAGAAATTGAGGAATGACATATTTTCTTATGATGTCTACAACATAGGGATTCAACTTTATATAGTGAAATTTGAAACTAAAATCGGTTCATTCCAAAAATAAATAAATAAAATAATTAAGTACATGCAACAAGGCTCTCTCACGGGCAATCACAACTTACAATGTTTTTACTGGTGCACTTGCAAGAGTGGTGAAATTTAGCATATTTGGGGCTTGTTATATAACTCAAATGAGACCCCAGAGTGTTATATCAGATTCTACAACTTCTGTTATCTGCATTTATATAAAGTGGAGATCTTCATTTCAGCACTTTGCATGTTTGTTTAATGTCTTTAAGACCTCATATGATACGGATTTTAATCCTGAGTGACAGTGAGGGTTTCTACACTTCAAATTAATAGCACATGTTATCTTGCAAGTGAAAATTTGGAAAAAATTGCAAACAATAGATCCAAAAGGAAATGTACGCTGAAATCATAAGTCTCGTAAAATAAATTCCTATTTTGCAAGCAATAGATCCAAAAGGAAATGTAAACTGAAATCATTAATCTCATAAAATAAATTCCTAAAGCTAATTCTTATGTGCTTTCTACTGAAAAAATATGTAAATTCAAGTCCGCACGGGTAGTGGAGTTGGCTTGGGTTGTGGGTTTGCTCCCCACAGGTTCTGGGTTCAACTCCGAGGCCTGGGCTTACCCGATGCATGTGGTTTGCAGGCTATTGCGTGCATCCCTAGGGGACTAGTCTCGCCTTAGCTCGCCCCGTAAAGGGAACACACTGGGCTGAGACATGGGGACACCCCTGGATTACCAAAAAAAAATAAAGAAAAGAAAAAATATGTAAATTCAAAGTCTTACAATAAAGAAATTCTGAAGAAAATGATGTCGAATTAACTCAATTTATCCAGATGATGAAATTTAAATACAGTCAATGAAGTATTTTTTCCAGTTAAATTGAAAGCAAAACTTCACAATGAATTACCTAACGATTCAAAAGATCACCATCATGTATCATTTCCCTTTGCCACAAATGGATTACCTAATGTAGATATCATCAGATTTGCATCTAGGAGTGAGATGAATGGAAGATTGCATTTATGAAAAAGAAAGATTATATGAGCAATTGGTTATGAACTTATGCCCTTCAACTAAACCAATACACCAAGCACCTCCATGCCTCTCATGAACAAAGTGTTAAAAGCCTTTTTATTGGAAAAATTACAATCATGTATCTAGATGATATACCCATTTTTAGCAAAAGGTGGAACATGATCAACATATGAGCCAAGTGATGCAAAGACTAAGGGAGGAAAACTTGCTGATAAACCTTATGTGTAGTTTTATTTGGGGCCAATGTACTTGGGGTTTGTAATTCTCCAAAGATGATTTAAAAATTGGACCCAACAAAAGGTCAAGGCAACCGTGAATTGGCTAATGCTTCAAAATTTATTTGAGCCCTAAGTTTCCATGAGTTGACAAGCTTCTATTAAAAATTAACTAGAAAAATCAACGACATTTGTGCACCAATCACTAAGACAATGCAAACTGTAAGGAGTTTATCTGGTTGCCCATTGCCACTAAAAGTTTTGAATCGCTCAAACACAAGGTGACAAAAAAAGAGTGTTGGCTTTACTATATTTTAACAAAGTATTTTAGGTGGACTATGATGCCAACAATAACAACCAGGGAAAATTGAACCAAAGACATGTAAAGTGCGTTCACTTCCAGCAAAGTTACCCCTTTGGGCTAAAACTTAAGAACGGACAATCAAATTGGGTAATGAATGAGTTCAGCAATTGAAGCACACTATGAAGCATGAGATGAGAGATTTATATCAAAATGGTGAGGATTTCGAAGAAGCATGAAGATCTTGCTAGAATCCTACAAAAAAGATGGAGAGTTTTCCAAGGGTAGTAATTGGAACATACGATTGTACTAACAATTATTGATACCTTAAACCACCCTAGGGGGAGATAAAGATGAATTTTCTTCTCACATTGCCTCAAACTCAATGTGGCCATAATATAGTATTTTTGGTGTCAGAGCAATTGTCCAAAACAACAGATTACATCCCATGTTGAAAGACCAATGATGCATCTCACATGGAAAATCTATTTTTCTCTTAGAGTGGTAAGATTGCATAGATTAGCATCTACTATAGTGTCATTTTTGGAGGGCCTTATGGGGTGAGAATGGGAACTAAGCTAGATTTGAGCTTTGCCTATCATCCATAGACTAATGGGTAGACATAAGTGGTTAACAAGAGATTGGGCAAATTGATGAGGTGTCTAGTTGGAGACGAGCCTAAGTAGTGGTGCAAGCATATTTTGCTTATAATGACTCAATTAGCCAAAGCATAAGAAAAACTACCTTATAAGTGTTGTTTATTTGCAATCCTAGAGGGTTGGTAGAACTAGAAGATCACATTGGGAACCAAATATCGAGTGCAAATACACTAGAGTGCACCGCACATACTTAGGATATCCATGAGGAAGTTAGAGATTTCCTAGCTAAAAGTAGTATAAAATACAAGGAGCAAGTACATAAGAAGAAAAGGAACAAGGAGTTTGCACTTTGCAACCTAATTTTATCTCATCCTAAGAAGGAAAGATTTCCAAGAAGCACCCACAACAAACCATGTTGGAAGAAGATTGGGCCTTGCAAAATATTGAAGAAGATTTCTTCTTGTGTATATGAGTTACTTACTGCAAAGCTTGAGTATCTCCCCAATCTTCAACATTGTAGATCTTCACGAATACCATAACAAATTGAAAGACACGAAAGAACCCAATGGAACACCTATGAGGCGTGTCTCTAGATTGGAAGAACAAAATTCCTATCAACACAGGAGAACAAATTGACTAGGCATTACAAAGTCTCCAAAAGAACTCGCAATCATGAATATATGGAGTATCTTGTAATGTGGAAAGGCAAGCGCACCAATGAGGTAGCATGGCTAACTCCATCAAAAGCTGCTATGGTATAATATTGAAGATTTTATTGATGTGTTGTGCACAAGGGTCACTCTTTTCTTACTCAAAGTGATGCAAGAGCATCCTTGGTTCACTGACAATCCTACATCATCAAAAAATGTGTTATCTTCTTTATGTTTATTTTGCGTTGTAGATTTCCTTTTGGGCATTTGAACTTGAGCTTTCTACTTTCTCATGTCTTCTTTGTTGGACCCTAGATTATACTTGCATTAACCTTAAAGTGCATCTCTCCTTTCTATTTTAAAACATCATTGAAATGGGGCCATCTCCTCTTGGGATCTATATGGTAACGAATTATATTTCGATAATGGACCAACACTTGCAAAGGGTAATAGGTTGGGGTTATACTCAAGCCTTCCTCCTTATTTGGAGCCATAATTATCTTAGATTTTTGGTATTTGGCCTTGCACAAGTATTTGGCATGTGCACCAAGTTGTATTGAATTTGCCCATACAAACTAGCAATCAAACCTTGATGTGCAATGGGCACATTGATAGGAATGCATAAAATGGATGTGATTTGTTTAAACAATTGAGTAGAATCCATTGAAACATAATGACAATCCTTCTTTTATAATGAAGAGTAGGAGCACTTTGGTAATAACTTCAATGGAATATTCAATTATTTCCAATCAGCACACAAGTGTTCCTCTTCTTGATTTTTGAGATGTGCATATGCTCTATCCTTCATACACACATCATTGGTACACAAAAGTGGAGGACATGCAAAGATATTGTTGATCTTTCTGTCATGTACACATATTGTTGATTTTTGTTCTCAATGCCATTAAGTTTTCTAAACAAATAATATGATTATATGTGTATGCTAAGATAGACAGCAGGGGCCAATCTCACTTACAACTCATCTTGTTGTGCAAAGTGGGTACCACAACCCATAATTTATTTACATGGCAACAATTATGAGCTACGGTAAAACAAGTTGTTAATTATTTTACCACCAAATTGATAGGTACTAATCTTTGTATCAACCATAAACACTCATATTCTAATAGAAAGTTACATTTAGTACAATTATGTCACCAAAGACGCAAAATTATTTGCTTCCTCCTAGCTTTATTTTTAGGTAATATTTAGGTAGAGAAAGATCTACTTAGACCTCAAGAAGTTTAATGGTCAAATATTCAATAGCAATTTTACACCTCATCCACATAAAAAAATAATAAATAGTTGTCCTTTTCTACTAGCTAAAATTTGCCTTTGATTTTGAAGTGTTTAATGTTTAAGAATAGCATTGGAGAATTAAAATAATTATAAAAGACTTAACCTTAGGTATTTTTTATTAACTTGAGATAGTACTGACAAGGTAAAGATAATATAAGATATACATATTTATATAAAAAAAATTGGATGTCTTTTACTCCTACTTTGTAGTGTGTATGCTCTTGCACTACTTCTAGCTTCCCTTCTTCCTATGTTGGCTTTGAATGTCTAGCCCGCTATAGTAGGACTTGAGCATGTTGAAGCAACTTGCTCCACAACTGCCTAGAGCTCCTGCATGTGCAAGTGATATTATGTTTAGATGTTGTGGTTAACATAGTGATTGTTTAGATAAGTTGAAGAGTCAACAAACAACATTTTTCCATTCATCGATTATATGAGACTCACACATACATTTACAATGGTGTTTCTTGAATACGGCTAATGATGGATGAGAACAACACAACTCCATTACCTTCTCCAAACTTAATCCAATAATCTCTTGCCCTTCTCAAGTCTTTCATTGTTTAGAAAAAGAAAAAAATTCCAGCCACATCAAGAGCTTGAAGCGGATGATCTACAAGATACTTCCAGATATGCAATCCTTTAAAACTAAGGAAAACATGGTACTTGTTAGATTTGTGAATAACACAAGATGCAAGATCAAACAACGAACAAGAGTTCTGCAAAACAAAGATTTGCTATTACTCAACAAGAAAATACTTACAAAATGAATAATACAAAGAGAGAGTGCTTTATAAGAGCAACCCTAAATGATAAAGGGATTAGTTTATAACAAGTGTCATCATCATGTGTGTGTTAGAATATTATATTCTTCTTTTGTTTAATGGTCAATTATATCTACAATAGTTAGTAGTTGAGGTAGTTAGACATTTTAATGTCTACAGTTATTTATTTCCTCTATATATTGTAATTTGTTCTCCTTGTTAATACAAGCAATTTTAAGCAATTCTCCTAGCTAAAATTGTTTCATGGTATCAAAGCCGATGGGGTTCTACAAAATTTGGCGAATTTTTTAATAAAAAAAATTCTTAGCCTCCTCTCTTGATTTATTTTTTTTTGTTTTTACATTGGAGGCTCTGAACGAGGGTTTCAGAAAAGCCGAACTAGGGTTTTTTCGTCTAAAATTTTCATGGGCATTTTTCTCCTGGGCGCATGCTTTAAAACAAAAAAAACTCCTGATCAAATTTGAAACGTGAAAGCTTTTGGCATCATCGCAATTTCTTGGGTGTTTTGCCATGTGATTTTTGCAACTTCTTGTCGTGCCAGTTCGTGGTCTATTTTGAGCCCGCGTTTTGGAATTTTGACGTCTTTCTGGTGGATTTCATGACCTCTTGTGGTTGTGTTTTTCGTTCTATCCACGTTGGATTTTGGTTTAATGTTTTTTCATAACTAATCGCGTTGTTTGCAACCCTTCAGGCCAAGCGACTTGTGCATTTTTTAACGTGTTCTTCACTGTATTCTGGATGCGTTTTAAAAGATTTTTTATATCACAAAATTGTTATTGGGCTTTCTGGAAACGCGTTTGCTTGGCCGCGGTTTTAAATATGGTTTCAGACACGCGTTTTTCCCTCTTGGTGTCTTGTGGCTACGTTTTTCAGATTTCTGGCATTTCTCAAAAAAAAAAAATTGCAATTTTCTGAAGAAAATCGTGATTTTCAAATTTGCCTAGGGTTTTGACAGTCTGTTTCAACAAATTCCTTCTAGGTTTTTTGAGAGCTCAAATGGGTTGGTCTCTAATTTTTCTGGGTGCTTTGTTTTCCGTGCCTTGGTTTTTGTGTAAATTTGTTCTAGCAGTTAGGGTTATATTCAAGCTTGTTTGCAAAATTTACAAAATGTTTGTAATACATATTTGGTGATAGAAATTTGAATGAAATATTTGTATCTATTTCATTTGTGGCAATTGTGCAGTTGATGATTTCATGTGCTAGTATGAAATGAGCCGACACATAGTTTATTGCCTTTTCATGTATTTTGTTCCTACATAGTTAAAGAAGAAGTTAGTGGACGTATATTAAAAATGCATACTTGGTTTTATGTAAACGGTATAAGTTCTATAAAAAAGTGAAAGTCAGTGTTGGAGAGGAATTGTAGGTGAGACAATATAAGATTGTTAGCATGTTAAAAGCAATTGTTACAGAAATATACCGATATAAATCAACCACCTAAACATGATGAAATTGTGAGTAAATATATGAATATGAAGTTGTATAATAAGATGGTAAGAAAAAGAAAACAAATAAAGTTAATGTTAGTTACTAAAAAAAACCACAATTGTTGTAGTTCTACCTACCTCCCACTTGTACTTATTATTGTGCCACTTAGATATTATATTGATCCTCCCCCTTATCAAGCCAATCAAAATAAATTATTCACTATATTTCTTAAGTATATAATTATTTCAACGAAGTAAATTATTTATTTTTTAGTATTTTTCTAATCTATGAGAATTAAATTTTAATATACATATACACATGGACACATAAATAGATACTTGAGATAGATCAAAATGATATAGTACTTTCTTTTGTTCATTTAAAAGTTGTTTTATTTTACTCCATATTTAAAATTGGTGTCTTTACTTTAAGCTTCAATGTATTATCTTTATTTCACTATAGAGCTATTTTACTTTGTAATTAGCGTATAAATTTTTTTTTCAGTCGCAACATCCAATGCTTCTCCCCCAGCTACCAATATAGTTCACACCTCATAATTAGACAATGAAAATACTACCTTTCCCTCTATAAATGCCATCTTCATTATAATTGTAGATCTTAAAATTTAATCAAGGATTTCTATATCAACTCACTTTTCTCATAAGTTTATATTAGTGTCAATTGCATTTGTTGTTTCTAATTCGTTAATGCTAGTGCTCTTATATGCAGTCTTCTAATTATTCATATGTACTTTTCGTGCAATGGTGTTCTAATTAGCTCATTACAAAACAAGTAACTATAAAGTGTAGAATTTTAAAAGGAAAAATAAAGAGTAAAAAGATCATTAAAGCCGAGTACTTATGGTTAGAGTAGTACGATTTCAAGCAGATATTCCACCACTCCATCTCTAGCTATATTTCCTCATTGTTTTTTCTCGGATAACTTTCCTTTGAAAAATATTGACCTAGAAACACTGATATGATGTCATAGAAAAAGAACAAATCCCTTATTTGATATTAATTCTAGTGCAGTTTAGCTTCTTGGGTTGACCTTCAAACTAAATGTCAATTATATGACTAATAGAAGAACTTAAAATTATGTTCAGAAGGTATGAGATGCTTACAATCTCCGTCTTTTTAATATTTAAGGTTAGGTGTGTAGAATGGAATATTCGATAGAGGAATGCTTGGCCTTGTATCTTTATATTTACTTCTAGTTGGGAATCCGTCAAATAGACTCTATCTAGTATGTCTGATAATATGTTAAAATTGAGTCTTAAGATTTCTTGTTTAAAACCAACCAAATCATATGAAAACATGGTTGTATCTTGGGAAGCTTACTTTGCCGAAAAAGTTTTTTGTAAACTTGTCTCACAAGATTCTTCAGTTTTTTTTAAAAGTCTTCAAAATTTCTCTGCGGGTAGGTGCTATGAAGGATTGACAGGTGCAATAACTTCAGTATGTTAACATGATCATGATAATTATTTCCAACAGATGTCTCCCATACTTACCTGCCATGGGAAGTTAATACAAACAACCTTCAACAAAATTTGGTACGAGGGTTATGATGGTTCTACCATTAAACATTTAATAATAAGCCAACTAACACTAAATAAGAGGCTCTTTGGGGTCAAACTTGTGATCTTGCAGAAGCCTGATACAACTGATCCCCTGCAAGTAGATGCTCTAAGCGAAGAAACCTAGATCATGTGTGATGATTTTAATTCTGGTACGGATGATAAGTCCACAGTTAAACAAAAAAAGGTAAGTGCTTAATAATGATCATGTTGTTGCTTAAGTAATGTCCGTTTCTGATTTGGAATTTCATTTTTTCTGTGTGCAGCAAATGTTGAGAGGTCCAGTAGTGGGAAAATCCCACCATTATCAGTTGCCTTACAAAGTACTAAAAACAAATTAGAACACTATTGTTGAATATGTCCTTTTCTGATAATGTGACGAGTCTAGTGCAACTTATCTTTTGTCATAATCCATTTTTCAATGCTTATCTCGAACATCTGTAGTTGCCAGAACTAGTCTTTTCTCTAGTGATAATGCCCCTAATATTCTCCTAGGCATGGATACCATATTCCTTTTCAATTTCCTTATCATAATTCTTTCAACTAAATCTCTTACTAGATGTTGCTTGGACTCTTGCCAAGACTTCCTCTCGTGACAATTTAATGCATCCTCACGTCTTCTTACCTTTTCTTCTTGTTGTCTCCCTCAAACTTTTACGGCCTAATCCTTTTGAGTTATCCATCTTCTTTCTCTTTCTTACTTGAGCACAGTCAATATGCTTAGTGGACAAAATAAAAAGCATTTTGTCAATATGCTCATCTATGTTCACCTTTCCTTTGTACCCACCATGGTCTAAAAGCATAAATCAAAAGCCAATATCCATGGATGTTATTAAAATAGATCTTGAAACAGTCAATTAATTATGCAAGCAAAATTATGTTAGTGTTTAAGTTGCATCATAACGATATCAAAACAATTATTCATGAGGTAATGGACAACAGAGTGGTGACAAAAGCTTAGCTCTGGATGTCTCTGTCTGTCTTAGCTTTTAAGTTGCCCAATTTCACTAGCTGAAAAAACTTATTGGCCTGTTTTTTGCATTTTTCATCACATACGAATTGTTTGCTTCCAATCCAACCTGCTGTCGAAGCTATAAGTATTAGCTACATAAAAGCCAGTTGAGCTCTAAAGCTCAAAATGCACGATGTAAAAATATTAAACTCGCTTCCAAAACAATGTATGTCTTGGGACTGTTACCATCTCCTTTGAAACAAACATTTTTGTAATTGACCTAAACAGATCCTTTTTTTTATTGTATAAAGGGGAAACCTCATTATCTCCTCCTTTTACTACTTAATACTTTATCCCCATATTCTTTGAAGGCATTTATAGGAGTTGCCATACTATTCCCTTGATTATTTAAGACAAGTAGAATCTAATGGAGAGAAATATTATGTTCTTTTAAGGGTATAGCAGCTTGATTCTGTTAGAAGAAAACCCTAAAAAGTGTGGCAAAAGAGCTAACTGTTATTAATGAAATCCAAAGAAAGCCAGTTTAATATACCTAAATCAAACAAAACTCTTTAATATTTTAATGTCAACAGAACACAAACTAATGACAGCTACATTGGAAAGATGGTGCTAGATCTTAAGAATTCTCCAACCTAGAGAGAAATCTTTCCTTGTAAAAAGTCTCAGACAAGAGGATCAACAATAATCCTACTATTACAAAATACTTTATGGCAATGCACTCAAGTCTTCAAAACTTGGAGCACTGTCCTTTTGAGGTAAACTACATATAAATAGAAATAAAAATAAAAATTGGTGTGTCAAGAATTATCATAAAGATTATTGTTATTATTAAGGATAAAAGACTGCATTACGCTTTTACAATCTCCTAGTATAACTACCTTACCAATAAGACA
The DNA here is from genome assembly GCA_007258455.2 of Sequoia sempervirens. Taxonomy (NCBI): domain Eukaryota; kingdom Viridiplantae; phylum Streptophyta; class Pinopsida; order Cupressales; family Cupressaceae; genus Sequoia; species Sequoia sempervirens. Next base: position 303,201 of record VDFB02356872.1, read on the forward strand.
AATAAAAGATGGCTAAGGTACCCCATAAAACTTCATTAAAAAGATTTATGATCATGCAATAGGCTCAGAATCATATTTTAGAAAGAATGATGAGGAAAATGTTGCAGATGCCAGAGCCAGCTAACTTCAATCTTCAATTTTGTAGAGATGCAGATGCAATATCAGATGTTGTGAACCTAAATTTCACCCCAAGATCAGTTAGTAGAATATCAAGCTTGCAATAAACTAGGGGATACGTTTCAAATTTTCAACTCCTGGGCAAAACAAATTTCCCACAAACGTCTATGTGCCTATTACTTTAAAAAAATTAGAGCTAAAGGTTATGGAAAATTATGCTTTGTGATAAAATTGGGTGTTTAAGCATATCTCTTAAGCAATAAAGATGAAAAAATCATATGAATGTCTGAGAAAATCCTTTTAAAAGCAATGGATAACAAGACAGAACACAACTTAAAAACAAAATCACACCCTAAAAATCCTGATTCATATTTAGGGCATAATTTCTCAAAAATCTCACAGATATAGGGGACAACACCTAATGAGTATTAAAAGCCTTCTGAAATAATAGTTGTCACAAAGAACAATTTATTTTAGTCTTGTGAAACATGGAGATGCCATTCGTTGTAGACACAGGAATTTGAACCTCAAATCATCCACAATGACAACAACCTTATGATCTGATTAAATCCCAAAGGAAGTCACCCTTTCTCCTAGACCAATCAGAAAACATGCACCAGCCTGTCATAAATGAGAAGCATTTGCATATGACATCTATCAAAGTCAAGAACGGTAAGAAAGAAGAGGATGTTTATCTATGCATAACATCATACATCAACCTAATGTTTGGCCAATTCGTCATTGGATGTCAACCTGGCTAGGCCTACTCAAAGATTGAAGGTTTCTAATCAATTTGATATAGATGTTTGCTCTGGTATTAGTTTTGATTGGTATCCACTCTTTATCTGATCCTCTTATGGAAAAAAAAGCTTTACTTGCAATGATGTCTACCCTTTTTTATTTGGGTAAGCAAAGTGCTTCTAGTTCTAATGTAAACTTCTTCAAAAGTGTTTAAACCTTCACTAGGAGTTGAACTCCTTAGGCAATGAAGACATTGTGCAAGTCTTCAAGTGGCGGCCATTGGTTGTGATTTGTTGGCAATGTAAGCAAATTTTTGCACTTCCAATCCTTGCTAAAAGGTAAGCTAGGCATACACAATTCTTTAGTGTCATACTCTTAAGCATGTTTAGTGTATGCTAAGACTTAAAAGCGCTTTAATGTTTCTATTTCAAAAGTTGTAATCCTCTAAAACTTGAAGATGAAACTACATTGCAAATATGTCAATCAATATTGTTGTCTCTATCAACTTAGCAATTATCTAAAATGTATGATGTGAAGTTACTAAAATCAGCTGGATAAGACGCTATTCTTGTTTGCTGTTAAAACCAACTAAGAGTTTAACTTCTAACACTCTAAACGATGAATTTCAATCAAGAATCTAAGGTGATTCAAACACTTTAAAGTCAAACCTTGCTGAAGTAAGTTTCTATGAAAACAAAGAGAAACAAGGTACACTTTTGTCAATGACAACACTGCCAAATGTAGCAAGATACCAGTTTCATTTGAGTCATGGCAGTCTCACCCACAAATGGCTATTTGATTATCATGATCGTTTAGACTTTATCCCACAGATGACAATTTGCTTGTGCCCAGGCTGCCTCCCTTCTTCGCTTGGAAAATCGTGCTCAAAATCTCTTCCTCATGGTAAAAGCAAAATTTCCTCTACTTTTGAATGAAATTTTGTGGATTCAGCCTGCACAGGAAAAGTATAAGTAAAAGACTTTGTTCGCTCTTCTTTTTTTGGAAAAGGAAAATGTTCGTTTTGTTTTTCCTCTTCACCAACCATGTCTGTGTCCATGCCCATGCCTTGGTTTCCTTCCTTCTCTGCCTAGAATACCATAGTCAAACCTCTCTCTCGAGGCAAGGGCAAAAATTCCAAAATTGTGGACTCTTCTACAGGAGAAGCATGAGGAAAAGACTTTGTCTGCTCTTTTGGAAAAGGCATATGCTCATTGTCCCTCTTTCTCTCCCCTATTTCATCTTTGTTCTACCTCCCTTCTCCTCCATTGGGACAGCCGCTGACAAATTCTATCTCCTGTGACAAAAGCCGAAATTCATCTACTCTTGGATGAAATTTTGCGGGATTAGCATCTCTAGGGAAGAGATGGAAAATGAATTCCTAACCCATTTTTGTGCTGACAGAGGTGGACGAGATCGAATGCCCTTCTGTTGGCATTCACCCTGACGATGTCATTGCTCTGCCTTACTCTTCAAGCACCATGGGTCTCCCCAACTTGTACAAATATTTGAAGCAACAAATTACAAATCCTAAAATTTGGGGTTAAAAGAACTCAAATAATTCTATACTAATAGGTAATAGATCATACATTTTAATATCATCATTACAGAGCAGAAGAGACATTAGAAACCCTAAATCTATATTATCTTCTGGGAAACCAAGCGCCAAACGAGGGCAGCATAAAAACGATAAATATGGATTTCAATTTATGTTGATACGAAACAGAAACAGAATGATCTAAGAAATGAGGTAGAAGAGGCTACGATGTGGGCACAGGCAGTACAGGCTTAAGAAATGAAAGTTGATGGATTGATCAACTCACCTCGAACACTTCAAGCGGTGATGAAAGGCAGTGGGATTGAAGATATTTTAAACGCATTTAAAGCCAAGATATGTGAAATTTGTAAACCTAAATGCATTAAAAGCAAGGATATTTTCTGTGGAAAATAGAGACGAGTGAAAAAACTGGTGCTTTTCATTTATTGCGAGTAGATTGAAGTAGCGGCTGTAGGGAGAATGTGAGATTTGATTTCATCGGAAAGAACTATTGACAGTTTAACGACAACAGTTTAACGGCAATCTAAAAGTTCTTTCAGGCATGAGATAGGTTTTGGCTTAAATCTCACACCATATATAGCCTGTCGGCTAATTAAACTAACAATAGCTTGTTAATTTATTTATTTAACTATATGTAAGTACTAAATTTCTAACACTAATAATAGCTCTTCAGTTAACAAAAATAGCACTCCTAAGTTTAGCTTAAGTGCATGAGAATAAATAAAGTAAAATAATAATTAATTAAAGATTAATTAATTATTATCACATGATTACTCTAACACCCCCACCCCCTTAAGTGTAACTTAGGGAGTAGCTAAAAACTCTAAAACCAATGCATAAAAAGCAAAGAAAGCATGAATGGGTCTCAACAACTAGGCCTGATGAGGTACCTATACAATCAAAGAAATCTCTTGTAATTGGAGAAAAGAAGAAAACATCATAGGAAAAACTCCTCTCCTAAAGAGAGATTGACAGCATGTATAAAAAACATGAAGGAAGGAGGCCTCATGAAGGTCCCCCAAGGACAACTTCCTTCACCTCAAGCATCAATCACAACTGGAGGTAACGAGGTGATGCTAAAGGTTTCATGAAGATGTCTACAACCTACTCCTTTGTAGGCATGTACTCCAAGGTGGGAAAACCATCCTAAATCAACGGTCATATGAAGTGCATGTGGATCTCTATGTGCTTAGTACATTGATGCACCACTAGATTGTGAGAAATGTAAATGACACTCTAATTGTCGCACCCAAGAATAGTGGGACTATCAAAAGGAAAACCGAACTTAGTCAATGACTGACGAAGCCGCAAAACGTCCTAGTTGGCCAAAACTGTTGCACGATATTCCACCTCCATGGATGCTAATGCAATAGCAGATTGCTTCTTGCAAGACCATGTAATCGGGCCAAAACCAAGGCAAAAAACAAAGTCAGAAGTGGACTTCCTATCATTGACATCACCAGCCCAATCTGAGTCGGTCAAGAAAATTATCCGAGGATCTCCTGATGTATAGTGAATACCATAATGTGAGGTGCCCTAAATATATCTCAAAATTTGTTTGGAAGCTTGCCAATGATTCATGTGGATCATGTGAGAATCGAGAGACAAGACCAACCGCAAATGAAATATCAGGACGTGAATGTATCAAGTACAAAAGATTGCCAACCAACTACCTGTATAATGTAGCATCTACTAAAGGAGTAATACAAGTGGAAGACAATACAACACTTGAAAGAACAGTGTGGGGTCAAGCTTGCAATCAAGCATGCTAAATCTTTGCAGCACGTCAAGAGCATACTTTTGTTGAAATATGAAAATCCCATCCGAAGACTAAATAATCTGTAAACCAAGAAAGTAGTGCAAAAGGCTGAGATCTGTCATCTCAAATTGCTCCATCAAAGCTCGCTTAACATTCTAGATCATGGAGGATGAACCGTCTGTAAGGATCAAATCATCCACATATAGCACAAGGATCAAAAGATCACCATCCTCTCTTTGAATGTACACTGTGGGATCAGAACGACATCATGTGAAGCAAAAAAAAAGCAAAAAAGTTTGCAAACCAACAAAGACCCCTCAATAAAACCATGTGGCTGCTCCATATAAATCTCCTCATGAAGGAAGGCACTCTTCACATCCATCTAAAATACTATCCATCCCTATGAAGCTGCAAGGGAAAGTATAAGGCGAATAGAATTCATCTTGTCAACAGGGGCAAAGGTCTCAGAATAATCAATGCCTTTGAATTGAGAGAAACCCTTTGCAACAAGACGAGCCTTATACTTATCAATAGAACTATTTGCAGCATATTTGGTATGGTACACCCACTTGCACCAAACCAACTTTCTTCCCTTAGGAAGAGGAATGAGATCCCAAGTATGATTCTTCATCAAAGAAGAATACCCATCTGCTGTAGCACTATCCCACTCAAGAATACCAACTGCCTCTGAAAACTTCTGAGGACCATTTGAAATGGTATGACTTAAAAGACTAACAAATGATGTTTATACACGAATGCAACGGGAGTTTGAAGGATCACTTGCCAAAGGTCCAACTGCATCAATAGTATTGCAAGCCCACTTGGGTAAGGGCTGAATATTTGAAGGTGGAGGGATAGCTAGAACATCATCCTCATCCTCAAGAGATGAGTAATCCTCCAGAAGTAAGGAGTGAGTAGTAGGTGATGAGGGAGAAGTTGGGGATAGAGAATCCATTTGAGAAAAATGCTCATCAAACTGGACATCCTGTCGAAACAAGACATCTCTGGAATTAGTATCAAACAACTTGTACGACTTAACATCCTCACAGTAACAAAGAAATATGAATTGTTGGCTCTTCCTCTCCATGGTTTTCCACTAAGCTTCAAGAATGAATGCCCAAGCCTCACTACCAAAGAATTTGAATGAAGATACATTAGGCTTGACATGGGACCAAGCCTCCTCAAGAGTCAACTATCGCAATGCCTTGAGAGGCATACGATTCTAAATATAATTATCACAATTAACTACCTTAGCCCAAAACAAAGAATGCATATCTCGTCACTGAATCATACAATTGGCTATCTCCCATGAAGTTATATTCTTTCACTCAACAACACCATTCTGCAAAGGGGTGTATGGAACTGTAAGCTGATGCTGCAAACCATGCTCAGTGCAAAGTCCCTGAAAGTCTGATTGACATATTGCCCCCCATTTTTTTTGCGTATCTACCTGATAGAAAGACCAGATTGCTTCTCCATGAATGCCTTAAAGATCCTAAAAGAATCAAAGACATCACTCTTTTACTTAAGAAAGTACACCCATGTACACTTGGAGAAGTCATCAATAAATGTGAGCAAATATTTGGCCCCTAAAAATGAAGTAGTTGGAAATGACATGAGGTCACTATGTACCAACTCTAAGGGTGCCTTAGCATGTGTGGCTCTACACATAGGAAAAGAATCTTGATGATGTTTGTCAAGCACATCCATGACAAACACCATTAGAACAGGAAATCATAGGGAGCCCTAACACCAATGCCTATGTACTTGTCTACTAGAGATAGCGATAATTGACACGACCAAAATGTTCATGCCAAAGCTTGCTCTCAAAATCTGCATGTGCTATAAAGGATGAAACTGTACCAGCTGAACTCTCAATACCATCAAATCAATATAAATGAGAGGAAGAATCAACACTCCTAGTGGCCACATCGACTGTCCTATTGGTGTTAGATTGGCAAATTTGATACATTGAAAGAAGGTTGGTGGAGATATTAGGAACAACACCCTGAAGAAAACCACCCTCAAGTGTGATAGTACCTAAGCCCAAAATTGAAAGTTGTGTAGAATCCTCAATTTCAATCTAAGTGGTGCTACAATCTAAAAGGGATGAGACCAAATCCCGAGAGTGTCTCATGTGACGTGTCGTGTCAGAATCAAGTATCCATGGAGCTGTAGAAGGTAAGGCCTATGCAAAAAGAGCATGACCTTTACTTATAAATGAAGATGATTTAGGGGTTGTGTTATGTTGTTGCATGGATTCCTCAAAAGCCTCTAATCTTTTCCAACATCTAGTTGCTAGATGTCCCTCCTTACCACAAAAACCGCAAGGTTTGCCTAATTTCTTCTTCGTCTTGGAGGAAGACTCACCAGACTTAGAAGACTTATCATACCGAGTAATGGTTTGAGGTTTTTGTTCCGACTTCTAAGATGGTTTGGAGGAACGCTCACTGCCTGATGAATAATTTGTCTTGGGATTTTGTTTCTTCTTGTCTTCCCCTTTGGATGTTTGTGCTACCAATACCTGGGTTTTGGAACCGGGAAGAGAATTAAATTGAGTCAACTTTGCTTGTTCATTAGTCAAACGCTCACAAAAAACTTCAAAAGTAGGCATGGTAAATGCATCACTCAACGCATCCATATTAGAGAAGACTTGAAATGGCCCTCTAAGCTTAAACAAAAACACATTCTTTGTCAGTTTTATTCTTCCCACAACCGTGCAAAAGAGATTTGAGTGACTTAAACTTCTACAAGAAGCCCTTAATGGAGGGGAAAGAATCAGGTACAAGTGATGTTAATTCTACCTCAATCTATAGAGCTTTGTACTCATTGATGGTGCCAAAAAGATCACTAAACTTCACCCACATAGCTCTACGAGTGGTGCAAGATTCGAGATGAAACAAGAGATTGTCTGAAACATGCAGTGAAATCAATCCAATAGCATCGTCCATCTTGTTCCTATGCAGAAATATCTCAAATTTATGAGTCAATGTTGGTTGTACTTCATCCGAAGTGGACCATAAACCCTTAGACATGAGCATTCTAGTCATATGAGCTTTCCAGATATGATAGTTGTGTGGCATAAGATGTTCAAATGAAGAGGTGTACGCCATGATGGTTGAGGTTTTCAAAACAATGTGTGGTAAATGTTTGTTGTTCTCTAATGTATATAGATACTAAAAGCGAGAAATATACCCCAAACAACAAGAAAAACCAAACCCTAATGCAACTTTGAGAGCAAAAAAGCTTAAAAAAGCAAAAATCACATTAGGTAAATCTTTGTGTACCTGGTGAATATTTTGGAAAAAGGGACTACATGGTTGTGTAGAGCACTGAAACACCTTTCCAACACCTATTCATTTGCAAAAAAGGAATGTGTATGCCCAAGATATGACCCCGGAAGCGCTAATTTTTTTTTGACTTCAACAGCCTCTAAATTTTTTTTGGGGGCACAATCAAGACAAATAGATTGCAAATATGGAATGAGCTCGGATCCAACTTTCCAACAATACGAAGTTTTTGAAAAACGAACACATGATGCCCAAGAGACACTCGATTTTGTAGAAGTTGGTCAATTAGGCCTTAGAGAATGACCTAGAGGACAAAAAATAAGCCCCTGGTCCTATGGCGAACCAAAGGGCTTATGTTGGAGCCCTTGATCACAATATGACCATGAGCTTGGCGAGTAAAGCCCCTCGAGGGCTAGAGCGGAGTGCTTGGGTGCTCAAGTAATTGTGGCTTTGTATTTAAAGCCCTTAAGGGCTAGGCGGGTGACAAAAGAGAGTTGGTGGTGTTGTGCACAGCTTTGGGCAACGCCTGGAAGGTCCGTCGGCTAAGCGTTAGCAGCACCCCTATATATGCAATGAGCATTGTTTTTATAAAGTGGTGCAACTCTTAAAGGGCCCTTCGTAAAAAACATTGCCTCTTGAATGCAATGGTGAGGTTCTTTCTGCACCAAAATGCACTTAAAATTCGCCCACCTCCAAAAATTGCAAAAACAAAACCAAAAATTTCAGATTTGATTCTGTAATTGTTACATCCCACCCTAGTGACTTATATACACTCTTAGTTTTGCTTGCTTTAAGAATGTTGAATGTTGCAAATGTTGTGTATTTATGCATGAATGATGGAAAACTTATGATTTTGCTATGGAAATGCAATGGATTATGTACCATATTTATTCCTAGATGTTCATACTGTGGTGAACTTAGAAAGAAAGTTTATATCTTGCAGTGATTGAGTTGATTGAAATATGTTTTGATCGTTAATGAGATGATAGTCTAATCCTTCTTCGTTTGTTGGAGTTGGATACAGGAAAGTGTTCCGCGATGCTCGAGAGCAGGGAAGTATCATCTGAGTAGAGAGGTAATGTTGTATGTACCCTGGAATCGCCATCTGAGCTAAGGTTGGTCTCTGGATCTAGTTAACCCTAGAAGTGAGTATTCTGCATCTTGTCGTCGTGGGTTATCGAGTGAACCTTGAGTGGGTTGTCATCGGTGCTATTAGGGTTAACAAACCGATTCTTTTATCTCTTTGGTCTTTGACATGCTTAACTTGGGCTCGTGTTCGGTAATCATACCATTGAGAGTAACCTTGCTTAGTAAAGCTTATGAATATTTATAATAATAATAAAATATTATTATTATTATTATTTATTTTGCCAATGAGATTAAATAATGTTATATTGATATAAAGAGAATTTATTTTATAAATAAATATGTTTTTTAACTATAAGTAAGAATAATAAATTTTACCATCTTGTGTTGGACGAATTTACATTTAAATTAACTTATTTATATATATTGTGGATATCGTATTTTGCTGGGATGAGTTTTAGCCTCGTGGAACAACGTGGTTAAATCTGGTATGTGACCACCCGAGAAATTTGGTTTTGGAGGAGCGACGTGGGTGGTATGGAATCGCGTTTCCTGTATTCGATATTTTCGAATTTGGTTATGATTCGGGAAAACATTAGTTGGTTTTGCTTTCCTTGTGATCTGGGAGTTCCGAAAAAGGCGTATAGGAAAGGCGTTGAGGGAAGAATGCGAGAAGTAGTTCCAATAACTACCTGGAACGGCCATACGGGAACGGAAAAACGTATCTTTTAAAATAAAAAAGTTTGGTTTTTGAAAAAAAGGGGGGGATACGGGATAGAAAGGAGAGGAGAGGAAGGGTTTACGGGGAAAGAACTTATCTTCTGGTAAACAGACGGATTAGAGGAAGCACGAAAATCCATAAAAGGAGAAGTCGTTTGGAGTAGAGGAGGTAACAGCTGAAGGAGCTCGCTAGAGTTAGTTTCTGTTGAGTTCGTGGTTGACTGTAACAGTTGGAGGAGTTCGCTTGTGTTAGTTCTGTTGAGCTCGTTGTTGACTAAGACATCAATAACAGGCACGTAGAATACCTACCTTCTATTCTTTAGAATGAGACATGAATTATATGTCATGCTAAGAGCAAATGTGAATACTCGCAAGAAGGTTATAGTTGAGTATTGATATGACAGTGTGTTAAATACTCCACATTCTGTCTGAGTTTTAGAGAGTGAAATCTGTAGCATAGAAGGCGGAACTTCTTACTTCTTACTTAGTCCTTAAATCTTGGTCATTGTGCAAGAATCTTAGCTGAAACAGCTCTTATTTGAAGTATTTAAATTAAGAGAAAGTAGAAATTTTGAATAAGCTCTGCACAGATAATGTTGCTAATATGAGAGAATAACTGTTAGTAATATTATGTTAATACCATATGAATATTGAAGTTCAAATGACAAACTTTTGCTTAGATCAGAAAGAAAGTATTGCCTTAAACCTCTGTTGTTGTTCGGTAGGAACAGTAATATAGAGAGCAAAATATCTGTGTGAAACAAAACAGCGAATTAACTGGTGGGACTTTATACGCTGTTAATGAAACAGCATCACCATTATAACCTATGTCAACTTAACGGTAGGAGACCAGTGAATAAAGATTTTGTTTAAAAGAAACTAAAGAGTTTAATCCTTCAGTAGCTGAGTTTTCTGAAGAGTTAGATGGGATACGTCTACAGACTTTAAAGTTTGAAGTTCCCTAATATTAGCACTCAGTGACTTGTTGAATTCTGTCTTATATATCCTTTAAATAAAGCTTAGTACTTATTCTAAACTGAATAGGATGACAGTTGGTCATATGGGTAAGCAAACTTTGCGGTAACCCTAACACCAGATTTGCTTGACACACGTGGTAGTTAGCCAAGAAGTGTGAGTGAGAGATAGCTAGGTCATGGGTAGAACAAAATTTTATGCCCTAGGACAGGTGTCCAGATTTGAGAAAGTCACGGAGAAGTAATCTCCAGAAGCCCTAGTTTAAGTAAGCTTTTTCAAGTCGGGCAGGGTGGGTGAGTAGCACAGTAGTGCAAATGCTATGGCCATAGTAGGGCAGATGCCACTGACTGCCCTAACACTCACATGTAACTCAGATATCTAGCTAGCCAGAAATGTCGGCTTAGTAGGAAGGAATCCTTGGTAGTCAGGCAGTGCCAGTTAGATAGGGTTCAACCACCAGAGCTCAGATGGTTGTTAGAGGGTTAGTCCAACATCACCTTTCGCAAGAAGGGCAGGGCCCCCTTCCAGTAGGAAGGTGTGCGCGGGGGATTGAATAAGTTCGTGGTTGGAGGTAAAGCACTCAAATGATGCTTCCCTCAATTCTTCAGTTAGCAAGCCGAGTCTTGGAAGACGCTGAACAAATGAGTTCTTAACCTTTCTCTTGTACTTGCTTTGTACTTATTTTGAAATGTTATCAGATCTCTCATAATATTCTGTAATGTAAGTTTGATTACTTTATCATGGGAAGTGTTGTACTGCAATGTAGAAAAAAAAAAAATGCTCTCAATGATGCATAGATGATTATTGTTTATTGTACCTTGATTTGAGTTCTAACATGTGGTATCAGAGCGGGGTTGTACACTAGGGCCTAGGAGTCCACCATGATGTAACAACCGATTTATGCTTATAAGCTAACATGTGACGTCTTGTACCAGACATGGTATGTACTAAGCAGACTGTGCGAAAGTCCATGGCCGGGAACGCTCGTTACCTGCAGTGTAAGAAGGAACGTGAAGCCTTGACCAAGACTGTAGAAGGCAATAATGTTGATGGTGAAGGTTGGCTGCGAGACGACGAAACCTTCTCTCGCGCGATAGAGAGAATCCGAGATGTGAAAGCGGAGATCAAGTGGTCTGAAAGATCTGCAGCTTCTGTCCAAGCTGAATTGGACAAGAAGTCAGCCGAGAGGAACCTGAAACCTTCTCCTTCACACCATGTTCCAAGTGAGAACAGCTGCAACAACCCAACCAAAAGACTTAAAAACGAAGGGGAGCACCTGCGTGTGCGTATACCCCCTGAAATAATCATTATAAGCTTTGATGAGTCAGAAGGCTATACCCCTCTGACTCCCTAAATAAAACCATCCTTTATATGTAAAGCCGGAGGGCAAATGAATAAATTTGTAAGCAATATTGCTTAATAAAGGAAACTATATTTGTGTGTTTGGTTAAACAAGAACTTATGAGATGAAATTAATGTTTTCTTTTATATTGCAATTAAACATGATATGAGATTGCGATACTTATATGTGCAAACAAATGAAGATGAACCCTTAAACTAATATAACTTTAAATGAAACTTACAGGTAGTAGATAATCTTAACTATGCAAACTCCCAATAACCCCGAACGAAGGCGGGAGGTGGGCCAGTCTTCTGGCAATCTTGAGCATAAAATTGATCAGTTACTTGCACTCCTGCAAGACACGAGAGCCAGAGTGACCCACTTGGAAACCGAAAGAGCCAATCAGGAACCCTCGAGAGGGGGAGATTCAGTGAGCCATGGTGGCGAATCCATTCCTCATGAGCAGGAGGATGAGACAATTGGGGAAGAAACCCAGAACCTTGAAAAAGAAAGGATGGCAATAGAGTTGTCACGAGACATGAGGAAAGTAGTTCCCCCAAAATTTGATGGAGCGGATTCAGGAGATGCCTCTGAGGCATGGTTAGTAGAAATGGAGAAGTATTTTGAGATCAGGGATTATACTGATGACAAAAAGGCTTTATGGGGAGCCTACCAGCTATTTGGAGAAGCGTCCACTTGGTGGACAAGCAAGAAGCTTGAATTAGGGCCGAGGGTTAAAGGGCTAACTTGGTCAGAATTTGTATCCATTTTCAGACAGAGATGGCTTCCTCAGCTATATTATGATCAGAAGCTAACAGAATTCTATCATTTAACTCAGGGAGAGCTCTCAGTTAACCAGTATTGGGAGAAGTTGATTAGATTGCTCAAGTATGTTCCGCAGTATCATGGTGACGAATACCTTCGAGTGCGGAGATTCATCTTGGGATTGAAACCCCAAATCGGAGGACAGGTGGATCTGTTGGGTCCAACTACCATGGACCTGGTTTATGAGAAAGCTATCAAACAGGAACAGAGGTTGCAGTCTATGGCAGCGGACAGAGAAAAGAAAAAGAAAGAAAAATTAGCTACAAACCCTAAAACATTCAAGAAGAAGGGAGAAAAGCAGGAGGGCCAGCATAAGAATGACAAAGGGTATAAGGAACACAAAAGTCGGGATTGTAGGGACAGGAAGTCTGGGAATAATCAGGGCAATAATTATAATAAGAAAAATCAAGATGATAGAAGGACTTCTGAGAGAAAAGGCCCACCTAGGGGATGTTTTACTTGTGGTGGGGATCATTATGCGAATCAATGCCCTACCAAGACAGCAGGACCGACTCCTCGAGGGAACTCTTTACCTTCTCAACAGACGGCGTTCCAACAACGTATCCATGCAGCAGTTGACAACCGGCAAGCGGAATACCAAATTACACCAATTGAAACACCAGGTAAGCTGTTTGGGACCCCTGTAACAATTTTAATTGATACTGGAGCTACCGAATGTTTCGTGTCGCCTAGGATCATGAGTAAAATATCTAGAAGGGCAGGCTTTATGCAAAATTCTTGGTCTGTAGAGTATGCTAATCAGTCCAAGGCTCTAGTAGAGCAATGCCTGTTTGAGGCCCAGGTTGAATTACCCAATCTATCTACGGAGGTGAACCTTTATGTAGCTCCCCTAGGCACCTATGATGTTTTCCTAGGAATAAATTGGCTTTGGAAGCATAGAGCTCAAGTGGATTGCTTTTCCAAAACGGTGGAGTGTCTAGATGACCAGGGCCATAGAGTATTCATTCAAGGGATAGAACGACCAATCAAAATAAGACAAATATCTGCAATGCAATTAAAGAGAGCTAGACGTAAGGGTTGTCGAGTTTTTGCAGTTAAAATGGAAGAAGTCATCGAACCTTGTGAGACTCAAGAGGCAATCTTCTTTGACGACTTGATGTTTTTCGAGTCGCAGAAAACTGCAACAAAGGGTTTTGAAAAGGGGGTAGAAATAAAAGATTAAGAATGGGAAAAATACCCCTATCTGAGGGAGTTTGTAGATGTATTCCCAGAGGAGTTACCTGGTTTACCACCCAAAAGGACATTCGATTTCACAATTGACATACAACCTGGGGCTGAACCAATATCTAAGGCACCTTATCGTATGACTACTACTGAGTTGTTAGAGCTAAAGGCTCAGTTACAGGAACTCTTTGAAAAGGGTTTAATCCGACCCAGTGTCTCACCATGGGGAGCCCCAGTTATTTTTGTTAAGAAGAAGGATGGAACCCTAAGGTTATGCATTGATTACCGTATGCTCAACAAGGTAACTGTTAAGAATAGATATCCTCTACCGCGTATTGATGACCTTTTTGATCAAATGCGTAGGGCAGCGGTATTCTCCAAGATTGATCTCTGGTCCGGATACCATCAGTTGAGACTTAAAGAGGAAGATATCCATAAAACAGCTTTTAGAACAAGATATGGGCATTATGAATTTACAGTTTTACCTTTTGGGTTAACAAATGCCCCAGCCGCCTTTATGAATTTGATGAACAGTGTGTTCCGAGATTGCCTGGATAAGTTTGTTTTGGTGTTTTTGGATGATATTCTGATTTACTCCAAAAACGAAGAGGAGCATCTTCATCATTTACGCTTTGTGTTGCAAAGGTTGAGAGAAAACAAATTGTTTGGCAAGTTGTCTAAATGCTCATTTTTCCAGAAGGAAGTACAGTACTTGGGGCACATTATCTCCGCCAAGGGTATCGCAGTGGACCCAACTAAAATCAAGGCCATTCTGGAATGGCCAGAGCCGAAAAACGTGCAAGAAGTCCGAAGTTTTATGGGATTGGCTGGTTATTACAGGAAATTTGTGGCTAATTTCTCTAGGATTGCTTGCCCTATTACCTCACTTCAGCGTAAGGGAAAGAAGTTTGTGTGGACGGACAAATGCCAAGAAGCATTTGAGGTTTTGAAAGAAAAATTGACATCAGCTCCGATTTTGCAAGTACCTGATCCAGAAGGGCACTTCGTAGTTACCACGGATGCCTCGAGGGAAGGATTAGGTGGAGTGCTCATGCAAGATGGAAAAGTCATTGCGTACGAATCGCGAAAGTTGAAAAATTATGAACTTAATTATGCTCCTCATGACCTTGAATTAGCTGCCATTGTTCATGCACTACAAGTTTGGAGGCATTATTTACTAGGAAAACCTTTCGAATTAAGGTTTGATCACAGAGGGTTGCAATATTTATTCACTCAACCCAACCTTAATGCTCGGCACAAAAGGTGGCTTGAGTTAATTTCTGATTATGACTTCGAGATCAGCTACATTAAAGGAAAAGAAAATCGGGTAGCAGACGCCCTAAGTCGGAGGAGACATATAACCTCCATGTTATCAGTTCATACCAATTTTCGGGAACAAGTCCTCCAATCCTCTACAGAGGATGGGTATTATCAGCAAGTTAAGCTAGCCCTATTGAAGGATCCTCAAGATCACAGGTATGACGGATTTCAGTTTGATACTGATGGGGTACTTAGATATAAAGGAAGAATGTACGTTCCGGATGCTGGGGAGTTAAGAAAGCTAGTTCTTCACGAGATCCATGATGCACCCTATTCTGGACATCCTGGGGTGACTAAACTTATGGCAGATTTGCGACCCTTGTATTTCTGGAAGGGGATGAAGAGAGATGCTGCGAAATATGTGGCAGAATGCTTAGAGTGTCAGAGAGTTAAAGCTGAGCACCTTCACCCAGCAGGCTTACTGTATCCGCATGAAGTTCTTGGTTGGAAGTGGCAGGTGATTAGTATGGACTTTGTTCAAGGACTTCCAATGTCCAGAGGCAAACATAATTCAATTTTGGTGGTGGTGGATAAGCTCACCAAGGTTGCACATTTTATTCCAGGAAACTTAACCGATGGAGCACCAGCAATAGCAAGGAAATTTGTGCAAGAAATCTTTAGATTGCATGGGGTTCCAGAAAAGATCATCTCTGATAGAGATGCTAGAATGACCTCTAGGTTTTGGCAAACGCTATTCGCTTCCCTTGGGACCCAATTGAACATTAGCTCTGCATATCACCCAGAGACAGATGGTCAGACAGACAGGGTGAACCAAGTACTAGAGGATCTCCTGAGAGTTTATTGCATGGATCAGCAATATAAATGGGAAGATTATCTTCCGCTTGTTGAGTTTGCTTACAACAATAACTATCATTCCGCCATTAAGATGGCACCATTTGAGGCGTTATACGGGTGCAAGTGCCGCACTCCTATAAGCTGGGATAAGCTAGAAGATAGGATTAGCCTTGGCCCTGAGATGCTTTCAGAAATGGAAGAACAAATCAGAGTGATTAGAAAAAGGTTAGTTGAAGCAAATGACAGGCAGAAAAGCTATGCAGATGCTAAGAGAACACCCAGACATTTCGCTATACGTGACAAAGTGTTGTTAAAGGTTAAACCTTAGAAGAGTGCTATTAAATTTGGAAAATCCTCCAAACTTGCGCCAAGATATGTGGGACCATTTGATGTATTGGAGGAAATCAATCCTGTGGCCTATCGGATTGCTCTACCGCCAGCCCTATCTAGAATGCATAATGTTTTTCATGTTTCTTATTTAAAGAAGTATATACCTGGCAGTAACCATGTAATTAACTGGAATGCTTTACAGGTGCAGGATCCAGGAGTGGTGTCGATCGAGCCCAGCAGGGTACTCGAGATGCGTAAGATCCGATTACGAAATCGAGAAGTGATTCAATGTAAGGTCCAGTGGCACCAGTATTCTGAGGATGGTGCCACCTGGGAGGATCTCCAGGATATTAGGCAGAGATTCCCTCATCTTTTAGAGGATTATGAGCTTCCTTTTTAGACTCTTTTGTTATTATCATGTTGTATAAAAACTCAATATCATCGAGGACGATGACTCTTAATGGGGGAGAGATGTTACATCCCACCCTAGTGACTTATATACACTCTTAGTTTTTCTTGATTTAAGAATGTTGAATGTTGCAAATGTTGTGTATTTATGCATGAATGATGGAAAACTTATGATTTTGCTATGGAAATGCAATGGATTATGTACCATATTTATTCCTCGATGTTCATACTGTGGTGAACTTAGAAAGGAAGTTTATATCTTGCAGTGATTGAGTTGATTGAAATATGTTTTGATCGTTAATGAGATGATAGTCTAATCCTTCTTTGTTTGTTGGAGTTGGATACAGGAAAGCGTTCCGCGATGCTCAGGAGCAGGGAAGTATCATCTGAGTAGAGAGGTAATGTTGTATGTACCCTGGAATCGCCATCTAAGCTAAGGTTGGTCTCTGGATCTAGTTAACCCTAGAAGTGAGTATTCTGCATCTTGTCGTCGTGGGTTATCGAGTGAACCTTGAGTGGGTTGTCATCGGTGCTATTAGGGTTAACAAACCGATTCTTTTATCTCTTTGGTCTTTGACATGCTTAACTTGGGCTCGTGTTCGGTAATCATACCATTGAGAGTAACCTTGCTTAGTAAAGCTTATGAATATTTATAATAATAATAAAATATTATTATTATTATTATTTATTTTGCCAATGAGATTAAATAATGTTATATTGATATAAAGAGAATTTATTTTATAAATAAATATGTTTTTTAACTATAAGTAAGAATAATAAATTTTACCATCTTGTGTTGGACGAATTTACATTTAAATTAACTTATTTATATATATTGTGGATATCGTATTTTGCTGGGATGAGTTTTAGCCTCGTGGAACAACGTGGTTAAATCTGGTATGTGACCACCCGAGAAATTTGGTTTTGGAGGAGCGACGTGGGTGGTATGGAATCGCGTTTCCTGTATTCGATATTTTCGAATTTGGTTATGATTCGGGAAAACATTAGTTGGTTTTGCTTTCCTTGTGATCTGGGAGTTCCGAAAAAGGCGTATAGGAAAGGCGTTGAGGGAAGAATGCGAGAAGTAGTTCCAATAACTACCTGGAACGGCCATACGGGAACGGAAAAACGTATCTTTTAAAATAAAAAAGTTTGGTTTTTGAAAAAAAGGGGGGGATACGGGATAGAAAGGAGAGGAGAGGAAGGGTTTACGGGGAAAGAACTTATCTTCTGGTAAACAGACGGATTAGAGGAAGCACGAAAATCCATAAAAGGAGAAGTCGTTTGGAGTAGAGGAGGTAACAGCTGAAGGAGCTCGCTAGAGTTAGTTTCTGTTGAGTTCGTGGTTGACTGTAACAGTTGGAGGAGTTCGCTTGTGTTAGTTCTGTTGAGCTCGTTGTTGACTAAGACATCAATAACAGGCACGTAGAATACCTACCTTCTATTCTTTAGAATGAGACATGAATTATATGTCATGCTAAGAGCAAATGTGAATACTCGCAAGAAGGTTATAGTTGAGTATTGATATGACAGTGTGTTAAATACTCCACATTCTGTCTGAGTTTTAGAGAGTGAAATCTGTAGCATAGAAGGCGGAACTTCTTACTTCTTACTTAGTCCTTAAATCTTGGTCATTGTGCAAGAATCTTAGCTGAAACAGCTCTTATTTGAAGTATTTAAATTAAGAGAAAGTAGAAATTTTGAATAAGCTGTGCACAGATAATGTTGCTAATATGAGAGAATAATTGTTAGTAATATTATGTTAATACCATATGAATATTGAAGTTCAAATGACAAACTTTTGCTTAGATCAGAAAGAAAGTATTGCCTTAAACCTCTGTTGTTGTTCGGTAGGAACAGTAATATAGAGAGCAAAATATCTGTGTGAAACAAAACAGCGAATTAACTGGTGGGACTTTATACGCTGTTAATGAAACAGCATCACCATTATAACCTATGTCAACTTAACGGTAGGAGACCAGTGAATAAAGATTTTGTTTAAAAGAAACTAAAGAGTTTAATCCTTCAGTAGCTGAGTTTTCTGAAGAGTTAGATGGGATACGTCTACAGACTTTAAAGTCTGAAGTTCCCTAATATTAGCACTCAGTGACTTGTTGAATTCTGTCTTATATATCCTTTAAATAAAGCTTAGTACTTATTCTAAACTGAATAGGATGACAGTTGGTCATATGGGTAAGCAAACTTTGCGGTAACCCTAACACCAGATTTGCTTGACACACGTGGCAGTTAGCCAAGAAGTGTGAGTGAGAGATAGCTAGGTCATGGGTAGAACAAAATTTTATGCCCTAGGACAGATGTCCAGATTTGAGAAAGTCACGGAGAAGTAATCTCCAGAAGCCCTAGTTTAAGTAAGCTTTTCCAAGTCGGGCAGGGTGGGTGAGTAGCACAGTAGTGCAAATGCTATGGCCATAGTAGGACAGATGCCACTGACTACCCTAACACTCACATGTAACTCAAATATCTAGCTAGCCAGAAATGTCGGCTTAGTAGGAAGGAATCCTTGGTAGTCAGGCAGTGCCAGTTAGATAGGGTTCAACCACCAGAGCTCAGATGGCTATTAGAGGGTTAGTCCAACATCACCTTTCGCAAGAAGGGCAGGGCCCCCTTCCAGTAGGAAGGTGTGCGCGGGGGACTGAATAAGTCCGTGGTTGGAGGTAAAGCACTCAGATGATGCTTCCCTCAATTCTTCAATTGGCAAGCCGAGTCTTGGAAGACGCTGAACAGATGAGGACTTCTTAACCTTTCTCTTGTACTTGCTTTGTACTTATTTTGAAATGTTATCAGATCTCTCATAATATTCTGTAATGTAAGTTTGATTACTTTATCATGGGAAGTGTTGTACTGCAATGTAGAAAAGAAAAAAAAAATGCTCTCAATGATGCATAGATGATTATTGTTTATTGTACCTTGATTTGAGTTCTAACAGTAACACTAGTTGAGAAAAAAAGCTCAAAAATGGAGAAGAGGTTCGTTGAATCCACGTTTTGATACCATGTTAGATTTGTGAATAACATGAGACATAGGATCAAACAACAAACAAAACACCTTCCACACAAGAGCTCTGCAAAACAAAGATTTGTTATTCCTCAACAAGGAAATACTTACAAAATGAATAATACAAAGAGAGAGAGTGTTTGATAAGAGCATCCCTAAATGATAAAGGGATTAGATCATGACAAGTGTCATCATCCTGTGTGATGAGATAGTATGATCTAATAATAGCTCTTAGTTAATAGAAAAAAAAGCACTAAGTTTAGCTTAAGTGCATGAGAATAAATAAAGTGGAATAATAATTAATTAAAGATTAATTAATTATTATCTAATGCATGATTACTCTAACAATACTTGTAATTTAAGAAGCGAATTTTCCCAAAGCATGGCCTGAAACTAGTGAAGTTGGCCACACTTTAATATTAGAAAAATGAGACAACTGAACAAGAACTTGCAGGACCCAAATCAAGTATTATGAAAGGGTGAAGTGTGTAGCTGCAATGCAGTCAGTGGCGAGCCTAATCACGAACTAAGCGCCCATCGACACCATGGCATCAAGTTCCTCATTAGAAAGCAAAGTGAAGAATGGAAGCTGTGTGCCAGATGCACTTCAATCTCTTGCCCTTGGCAATCTTCAAGGGCACATTGTCCATGTTTCCCTCCATCTCCCCAAATCCAATCTCACTGGTGAACAACAGTAAAACAATCTCACTGATGAGTTATACAGTTAAGTGAATGAAGAGATCTTTTGCTGGTATTAACAGGACTAATTTGGTGTCATTTGCAAACTTCATTTTTTGGCATCCTAAATAACCCATGTGGTAAAGGGTCTATGTCATTCTGCAGGGAGGAGGTCAATACATACTATGTACTGTGTACATAAAAGCAAAGAGAGCATGTAACTGCCACCTGCTGCCTGAAACTCCCAGTGTAAAAAACAAAAAGTGAATAGGTGTTTCAACAAGATTGATTTTATGGTTTTGTGACATCTTTATAAAAATATCAGCCATAGATTTCATAATCTCACGAGTCCTTTCTCACATAAGGAACACCTTCAACATAATAAAATTATCATTATTATTGCGATCCTCTGTGTTTTCAGTTTGCTTTCTGTGTTTGTGTTTTTAAGTCAAGCCTCTTGGACCTTGCCCTTCATCAGGAATTGAGACCGTCTCATGTAATCCTCAACCCAATATAGGCAAATTTACACTTTCCATCTTAATTGATTTCATGCTTCTGACAATGTGCTCAAACAGATGCTGAATTTCATAGTTCACGTCTGACAAGGATAATAAGAACAGAAAAATGCCCCACAGGGGGAATGTGCAGAGTGATTAACTCAAATGACGGTTAAAAGTAAAGAATTATTGGTGCCACACTTGACCTATGGATGGAAATGAACTGGTTTTACTGCAGATGTAATATAATCTTAAAAGTATAAACATAGGCACTGCCAATAACTGAATGTTTTGTGCATCAACGGGTAAAACATCTTAGGGTATAGAACTAAACATGAAACGTTTGTTCTGCTATAATTCTCCAAGTTTACTTTCCTAAAACCTGAAGGTTGAAGAAAACATTATTGAATAACAATGGAGAACAAAAAGATGATACAACAAAATTTACAAAATAAATGCAAAGAAGATTTTTTTGTCTAATTTACTATTTCAAGCATTTTAAATAGAAACTCCAATCAAGATTTTTTCAATAACTATGTATCCTCCCAATATAGTAGAGACCTCCCACTGACAAGCAAAAAGGTTGATGGATCATTGACTAGAATGAAGCTTGACCCAACACCCAAAGATGAAGTACAAAAATTAAGAAAATCAAGTGCCTGTTGGCCATTCCAAATAGATAACCATGTGATGAAGAACCAAAAGCTGTAATGTTGAAAATTAAGAGGAGACTCTTCTAAGGATATTTGGATTCAACTTGTACAGATGATGACCTGAACATCACCTAAAGAAGCTATTATAATTGCAGAAAACATGTGTATTAGCTTTCCTAAAAAGGAAAGCAAGCGCACTAATGTTCAAAATTGAAAACATTGTCTGTCTTTTTATTAAAAAATAGAAGGGAATGATCAATGTCAGAAGAAATCAGTTGTTCTATTAAGGAAACTGAAGAATAATTAAAGGCTTTTGACACTTGAGACTGTTTGAGCTAAGATTAAACATAAATCTATACCCTAAAATACATTTAACCGCCAACTAATTACACCTAGAACTTCCTATGTGTAGCAATTCTATTCTAAGCACAAATTGAATATCAGCTGTGGTAGGAAACTCGTAATGCTCTTTTCAATGATAAGTTAGCAAAAGCAGTCAGACGTGCAAAGATATTCAATAATACTGTGAATTTTACCAAGAAACAAAGATACAGAAGTCACATGCTCAGGAAATATACAAATGATAGCTACAAGCGACATTGAACCACATAGAGCACTAGCCCCATTCCCTGTAAATAGCCATCGATGGGCTTGTGTAAAGCAAAATCATCTAATGGGATGAAAACTGAGATCATGTGGTCAGTGATATCTCACTCGTCAGTGACATTGATGAGTCCAGCTTTAAGATCAACCCAGTAACCAATAGACAAGAGCATAGCCAAACATCATATCTTTCTTTGTAAAGATTTGCGAACAAGTCAACCATTAAGTACTGTGACTTACATATTCTCTAAGCAACCTTTCCAATCTCAAGAATAGGCCTCTCAAGTATTTCCAGGAGCTTCACTCCCTGATGCTGGCTTGCGGTTGAGATAACGAATGACAGCATCTTCCACCCTGAAAGTCAAGAACATGGCTAAAGATTAGAGATGTAAAATATACGACATTTGTATCATTCAATCCCATAACAATACACTTTCAGTGTTTATATCTATAATAAATCAATACTCTGCTCCGTGTCTTGCAAACATTGAAACAACAATGGAAAAAGCAGCTGTCATGCATGAATCCAGGGGAAGATTTCATGGCTAGTTTCCCCGCTTTGCCAATTTCTACAATTTTATCAAGAACTCAATTTGTCATGAGCAAATTTCCCATAAGCATATTCAAAATTTAAGATTAATTTACCTAACTTGATTGCTTTCATAGAAAGTGCAAGTACATATATTAAATTATCTGCATTTTACCAAATACTAGCATATCATACATATGTTGTCTATTCTTAAGTAGAGCATAATCTATGTAGCCAACAGTAAACTTCATCAACAATGCAGATTCCTTCACCATTGATGAACTGCATTTTTTAGTTGGCTGCATACTATTTGACATGTATAATCAAATTGAAAGATTTCATAACTATGTTATACTTAAAGAAACCACTTCTAAAAGCTTTCTGAGTAAGGAATTTCCTACAGAAAATCTCAAAACAAACAACAGAGTGACTAGCATTCCTACAAAAAATGCTTGAACATACCAGGGTTGATTGTAGAAGTCCGATTTGCCCTCCTTCTCAGCATTCCGGCTTGCTTCGCCTGCAACAAGCTTCAAATCCCTACTTTGTGACGCTATCAAGGCATTAATGAATTCCACAGGAGATTGGCTAAAACCCAGGTAAAATGCTCTCCTTCGGCGATGCTCATGAATTTTTTTAATCGCCGCACAGATTGCCTCGTCACAGGCATCAATGTCCCTGTGTTTCTCAGTATTAGCTAAAAAAGCTGCCATTTCCTTCTGCACCGGAATAGGAACATCCACCAAAACATCATAGCAAGCATTACCAGCAGGACTGGTCCCTGAAAGTTTAATTCTATGTTCCAAATGAATGGGCTGTGGAGGAGACAGATGCTGTGAGAGTTTCTGTGAAATAAAAGAAAACTTAATCTTCTCACCACCAAAAAGTTTCTGCAATGGGGGATCACAATTGATGACAGATGGATCAGACGGATGTTGAAGCTTCTTAGCCTTTATATACTGCCAAAGTGCAGCTATAATTCTCGGTCTTGTGTCCACTTCAATTCCCAAAAGTTCAATTAAAGGAGGAGATAGCTTAAACTTCTCTGGAACATAATTCATTTCCAGCCGTATAGAAACCGGAAATTCCTTGTCACCCTTCCGTTTTATCTCAAAGCCCTCCACCGGCATAGGGGATCGGACATTCTCCCAAACAATGTTAGGATTTTCAGGGTACAAACTCTGGTCCAAGGAAACAGTAATTCGGCGGAAAAATGATGAAAATTTTGGGGACGATGAACTCTGCTTTGGCATACCTGCATAGTGAAAATTATTTCAAGGAAATTTTAAGGAAACAAATAATACCTTTTCAATAACCCTAGTCGGGTGATAATCTAGAAATATTTTTCCAAATTCTGTAAGATTTTTATGTTTAATACAGAAGGCTGGCCAACTCTAAATGAGAAACTATTATTTTTATAGAAATTGAAGTGAGATTTTTTTACAGTAACTGGAAGTCGGAGAGATCTAACAGTCTTATCACTATTCTATCTTTTTACAATGGAGTTGGACTAAAGTCAATTGTCAAGGAAAAGGAATGATACAACATGAATAGTTCTGAAAAGATATTGACTGCTGGAAAGAAGAAATAAGACTGAAATGCATGTTCAATGCTGGCAAACATTTGAGAATCTCAACAAATATGATGATGCTGTGAAGTATATTGACTATGACAGTGCTTTTGAAGGACTTAAAGCAGCAAACAAAAGCCGTAAAATTGAAAATTCATGTGCAATCTAAATATTGCAGCCAGTAAACTTTTCTCCAAGGAGTATGGAAAGCCTGATAAATTGTGAAAGCATTATTTCAAAAATAACATGGACAAATAAATAGAACACAGACAGAATATGTGCAAGCAGACAATAAGAAAGACACTAGAAATCAACCTAAGCACAGGGATGCAATAAAATGTACAACATATTGAAAGAGAAAAAACAAAATACAGAAAGGACGATGTGCAGTTATAAGAAAACATGTTCAATATTGCTGACAAAGTTGAGGCATATAGAAAAGTACCATAGAGACTTAACCCTCTATTTGAGAGTTTATCACCGGGAGAGGTTGATATCATAGCAGCAAAAAATCGTTTGGGGAAAAAATCGGCAAACCAAAAGTATAAGATTTTTTGAAAAAAATGGGGAAAAAATCGGATTTAAGAAAAAAACATAAAAAATTGTAGAAAAAAGGCAAAAACTATTTTTTTATGAAAAAAGGGCATTTCAATAGCATAGAGATATAGAGAGCAAGTAAAATAGAGAGTTTAACACATGAACTGTAAAAAATAGGATTTTGTTGTTTATAATCACTGATTACATCGCATTTCACAAAAGAATACTTCATAGTGAATAAATAATAACTAGATTACATCAGAGTGGATAAATAATAGTGAATTAAGTCTAGTCATGACCATAGCGAAGCAGAGATGCGCCGATTGATGTGAACAAGTGGAAGCTTATTTCAAGAGGCCAAAATCTTCTTTTGATTGCAGCAAGCAAGCAGATTCTCACAATTATCTATTTGTGGGTTATTACTGAAAAAATTATCCTCCAAAAGAGAATTCCAAAAAGAAACTATTTTCTATATTTCATCATTCAATTGCTAAGAACTTGATATAATCTCAAGACCATGCTTAAAACATTAATATGTATGCAGGTTTTATTAAACCCAATGAAGGTTTGAATAGATGAGGCTTTGTAGGCATACGCGACAGAAATATATGATTAGCAACTACAACCCTTGAGAACAGGCAATTATAAAACAAAAAAAATTTAATAATGAACCACTGGTGAATATTTCCAAACCTGAGGCATCCAGTTCCATTCCGTCTTCCAGGATTCTTCCAAGAATTCGCAGTGTCCAAGATGGTGGCTCCCCCAAACTTTGCTGCTGCTGCATATTCTGATTTGCAAAGGTGTTGAAAACATAGATTCTCAGCGTCCGCTGGAGAGAGGGTGGGTTTTTGAGAGCTTCCTGGATGTAGGAAAATTTTGAGTTTTCAAGCAAAGAAATTATAAATATTTCTCCCAATTATACAAAAAGAACAACTTTTCTTTAAAACCATTGAGCCTTGCTCAATATTCAATTCTCAAAAGCTAATAATTTTGAAATGTTTACCAATCATACAAAAAGAAGTGAACAGATTTTACATACAGATTGGAATCCTTTTGTAAATATAAATTTCTTATGCTAATAATATTATCCAATTATACAAGGCAAAGCCATTTCTACTTGGCAAATTGACATCTTCTTCAATATTATATGATGAAGCAAGAGAAAATATTAAAAATCCAATTAGGGATTAGTGGAAAAACACTTCTATCCTAAGATTAGATTGTTCACAAATTCTCGATGTATGCAACTCCTCTAGAACAGACTGGGTCAAAAATTGGGGCAAATCTTAATTTTCAACCAGAAAGTATTTTAGGAATATTCTAAGAAAGGTATTGAAAAATTACACAAATTTCAAAAGCAAATATTATATTATGCAAAAAACTAAAAATGTTTTGAAATAATAAAAAATGAAGAAAATCCACACTGAGCCCTTCGGATACAAAACCATTTTTTGAATACTATTTTGAAATTTTCCTAAGGTGAGCATAGTGTCAGGGGACGTGCTCAAGTGGTCAAAACATTTGAATTGTTTTAACATTGTTATCCCCATTTTTTACCATGGTAATTTTGAACTGTTCATGTTATTCAAGTCCACAAACATTGGTTGAATTGCTTTCTTGAAAGTCGTTTTAGTACTTCAAATCATCTATAATGTTTTTTGTTACATAAGCATAATCAAGTCATAAAGTACTATGTGGTGTATTTGAATGGTCATAACAATCACAAGAAAAAGTCCTTCAAAAGACGTGGAAAGTTGTATGTTAGCTATACCATCATGTCATATTATAAGAATTTTAATTGCAAGCACATCAAAAAATTCAGCAATGTGTGAACAAAAGTTATGGTGTTGATTTGAACTTGCAAAAAGATGAAAATAATATTATGAGCCAAGAAGCAGAATTAATGTGCCTGTTGGCAATCTAGAAAAGTAGGAAGCAAATAAACTTCAACAAACAAAGTTCAACACAGAAACTAGGTCTCGAGAAATTTGAAATTCCTAAGTCAAAGGTTAACATTTTGTCTCAAGCAAAGTTTTAAACTTTCATCACAATTCCATAGTTGGATGGTCCTTTGGACTTATTTTTCCACTCATGTAGTGTTGCAAAGTGTAATGTCCCCTTCTCAAACCTGATCTTGCCAGTGACCGTTGGCCTTTTTCTGGAAACCCGAAGGCTAGTCGGAAGGTAAAATTAGGGTTTCCTATTTTTAAGGATGTCTTTGCTCGGAGTTGGTGGATTCATTGGCGGAGTCTTCCTGGGTTTTCAGAGAGCTTCGCAATGGTATGTTCATTTCGGCATTCTGAGCGTTTTCTGGAATTTACTATTTTTAGTAAATTCTATTTTTGGCAGCTTTTCAGTTGGGTTCAGCATGGTTGACTTCCTACTTCAGTTTGGTCAGTTGACTTGCTCATTAATGGCTTCAGGGCACATTTGGAGAGATAAGTTGATGTCATTTAATTAAAAGTTACGTTTTAATATTATATTTTAACGTTGACCCCTTGGCCTAGTCTATTGACTTCATGTTGTTTTAAAAAGTGGTCTTTTGAGGGTGGAGCCTTCATTAAAGATTAATTTATTATTTACCTAAGTCAAAGCAAGCTTAAAGTGGGCGCATTTATCAAAGCATTGAATTTATTTAAAATATCAATATTGAGCTTGAAAGGAAAAGGACGCCATCTTGGAGAAAGGATTAGGGTTTTGACCATTGAAGTGTTTTTTAGGGTTTTGAGAAGTCAACAGGAAGTTATAAAAGGAGGACTTTGAGCATCATTTCACATCTTTGGTCTACAGTATTGTTATGCTGCCGGTTTGGCTCTGGAACTGCTTCGAGGAATGAAGGCCTCCTAGCTCGGGCATCGCTTCTTGTTTGTAAGACAACAACTAGTGGTGATTTAGTCTAGTTTGTGAGTTCATTGGGATTGGTGCTTTGTAATCTACATTATGTCTAATTAGGTTTCTGATTTTTGCATATTAGAGGTTTCCAGAATTCGCATTTTAGCTTCAGCAGATTTGATGTTTTATTCATAAATCAAAAAAGACAAAAAATTTCGTTATGGGTATTGCATAATCCCATTCATCTAGGCTAGGCGCCCTTGTGTGCAAGTTTTTGGATTTTTTAGAAAAGTGTCTGATTTTTAAAAGGGAAATCGCCCCTGTGCTGGGCCGTACCATTTACTGTGTCTTGGGAATTGTGCATTTCATGTAATCTGCATTTTAAGTCTGTTTTATGGTTCTTAGTTTGAGCGCCTCCATTTCATTAGTGATTTGCAATTGATATCAAGCATTTTGAATGAGTAAAGAGTGAGTTCCGAGCATTTCAAGGAATCCTATGTTGCTGGTTATATGTTGAAAGGTGCAGGTCTGTCATAGCAGTTTGAATAAATCTGCAATTTCTTTATTGGATGGTGGTGATAATTCTTTAAAAGCAATGTGGAGGCTTCAGTGAAGATTGCCCAAGTCTGGAGAAAAGGTTGGATCTGTTTAATGCCATTTCCGTTAATCTTTACTTCTCAGCAAAGAAATTCACTAATATTGTACAACTCTATTTATATGCTGATTTGTATTGTTAGCAAGATTTCATCTTTCTTATTGTAAGCTAGCAGTAGTACTGACAGCAATTTAGAGTCTTGCTTGGCGAATTGTAATACTCATCTTTACTTCAGCAAGTGTTATTGTATTTAATTCATCTCCGCCCTATGGTAGCTACTTTCCCACTCTGGGTTAGCAAGCACATTCTGGGTGTTGAGTATTTTCAGCTTTCAGCATTTCTTTCCAAGCATTGTACTTTGTAACACTCCTCCATATGGTCGCCCCTCACTCCATTCTGGATTGGGTAGCACATACTTGGTGTCGAGTTCCCTTTCAGCAATTAGAATAGAAGATCCTCTGACCATATGCTCGCCCTCATCGGCGCCATTCTTGGTTAGAGTTACTGCATAAGCAATTTGTTTTAGATCCTCTGACCAATGTTCACACCTTGCCCACATCGGGATCCTAGTGTACATTCTGGTTAGAGTTGCTTCAACACGTTTTGGTTTATCTTCTAACCTTAACGGGTTCATTGATTGTAATTTGTAATTTGATAAAATCAAAAAAAAAAATTGGCTCGGAATATTTCAAAAAGCTGCTCAAAAACTCTGAAACTCTGATATTTTAGTCTTCATTAGTTGAAAAAACAAAGTAACGGAGTCAAACAGACCGTTATGTTTGACAAGGGAAACGAAACACACTTAAAAAGGTTGTCTTGAAAAATCATGATTTTAAGATGCCTTTATAATGCTATATTATTACCTTCTGAAGATCTTTTTCAAATATATTTTGAATGTATTTAAAACCTATGTGGAATAAGGGAAATATGGGACCCCTGTACTTTGAACATTTGTAAAATTGCAAGGAAAAGTCCAAATGATATTTGACTACAGCAGAATTCAGCAGTTTTTGTGCAGTCCTGCAGTTACTGCCAATGTGCATGAAATCCTTGAAAAAACAGATAGTGATCACATGATAGGATTCCGAACTTTTACTGCAATTTGGCAATACCTACCAATGTGCATGAAATCCCCACAACTCTGCCATGTAATGTAAGCTTAACATGTGCATCTGCAGCATAAAAGTCTACACTGTAATGCCATCTCAAAACCCGGAAACAATGCAGGATGTAGAATAATGTAAGCTTCAGGCTTAGACTGTGTATGTTTTTCAAATGTTTACAGTATTCTACTCGATGAACTGTGGAAAACTCATACAAACTAATACAGGACCAAATCAAAGTCTGCCATAAAGAACCAATGTGAAAACACTACAAAGGGATCAGAAATCTTCGCCAATGCTGTAAATTAAAATCAAAACTCTGTCATGTAAAAGGTTAGCATGCAAGACCAATTCAAGAACCTGCCATGTGACAAAACATGTGAACAAAGCAATGGAATCTCATGAGATACAATGATTGTAGGATATTCACAAAATGATTTACTGAAAATGATATAGATCTTAAACAAAGATGATGGCAGCGTAAAATGCAAATGTGGCCGCACAAACAAAGCATGTGAATTGCTTAAACAAGTCTCAACCCAAATACACATGAGCCATGATTTGTTGAAAGGCCCTACAACAGGTCATCCTTGCAAACATATACAATGAAAGTGGAAGCATAGAAATGACACACAATCTTTTTGACTTCATGCCTCAAAGAAATGTGGTCACGACAAAGGCACAAGTTGCTATATAAGCACAACATGAATATGTTGAAGAGGCTTCAGAAATCTTCAAGCAAACGCATTTAGGAACTTTAACACTACATCCTTTGCCTATCTCTTATTGATTGCATCAAAATGGGAACTTTGGGATGTGATTATACACAATGGTATGGCACAAAGGCTTTAACTAGTTCCTGCAAATACAACTTGCGGCTGTGAGGAGGCGTGAGTTTTGGATATGCACAAGATAAATATGTTGCAATGACTTCAGAAATCTTCAAACAAGCACAGTTAGCAGCTGTAAATTGAATTCCATGTCTCTTTTTGCATCCTTCCCACCTGCACTAAATGGAAGTATTGGATGATAGTTTGCAATGTACCACTAGGACGCATCCCACCCCAAATCCCCACATTCCCAAGATGGGGATGTCTCTCGGAAATGGGGGCTTGGAGGGGAGGTCTCCCCACCATCCCACCAACTCCTCCCACATTATCATCCCCCTCTTAGAGGAAACGTTTCCAAGACGTCCCCTTTTTTGGGGACCTCTGGGAGTCACTAAGATGTCCCCAAGACATCCCAAGGATACCCAATTGTTCCCCACAGCTCAAAACATTAAAAATTAATTTATTAGAAAAACAAAAAATTTGAAATTTGTGCCCTAGGCCTAAACCCTAATGGCTTATGGGCCCCACCCAAATAGACCTTTAAGCATCATTTCAACTCCAAATTTTCAATAGCAATTTTTTAAGAGTGATAGTAGCAGGCTGTAAGAGTGAGAATGAAAGCATTAGGATTGAGAAGGACCAAGAGGTAGAGTGACGCCAATCCACCATTGAATCAAAGGATCCAAATAATTATTCAAACCTCAAGGCAAGCTTCTAGTTCTTCCATGACTAGTATTTTTTTTTTAAATTAATTGGTTTCTATAATTACTAGTACTAGTTTACATTGTTCCAAACTTCAATTTTAAATTTTAAATCATTATGTTCATTTTGCAACTGAATAATATTAATAAATCATGATCAAATTTCAAAATTTTCAATTATATAATAGTAAGCTGCAATATTTTTTTTAATTTTTATATGTTCAAATTTTTCATTTTGTCAAATTTATTTGCATCAATGTTTCGGATCACACTCAAATTTTTCATTTTTTTTTTAATTTTTATATGTGAATCTTGATTTTCAGTCAGCAAATGACTTTGAAATACAAAACCTACAAAAAAAACTAGCAACCAATGACTAAAAGTCTAAAATTGACCTTACCTGAATGTCCCTGTCAACCCAAGATTCAATATTCAATTCTGTAGCTAAAAATGTTGATAAAGTTTCCTAATTATAGAAAGAATGGCAATGTTTCATATTTAATTCCAAGGCTAATTTTAAATATATTTTCTGATAATAAACAAAAGTATAAGCATTATTCACTTAGAAACTGAGGCCAGTTTATTTACAATCGGCAAATAGTTTTACGAAATTATGAGAAAATATAACAGAAAAGCATTGTTTGACATAGAAATTGAAATAGACCTTAACTTCAGATTTGAGGCCAAATTCTAAAAATATTTTTAAATCATACAAAAAGAAGCCAAACAATAATCTACTCAACCCCTTCAATATTGAATGCAATGATCTTAAGTGGTTAAGGTATCGGGGGATTAATGGTGATGGTCCACATTCCAATTCTCGGGAACGATTAAATGTTTTAACTATGGAAAAATATTAAAACCAGCTCACATGGTGCTAGAGAAAACACTAAAGAATAGAAAATATTTTACAAGTATGGAGTAGGATGTGAGTCATGCGTGACTGGAGGCAAACCATTCTGATTCAAAAAATATGTATTTAAGTGTAATTTTGAGGAAATCATAAGCTTTACTATTAATGCATGTATATCGGTAGCTCTGAAAACATTTTGCAAATTACATGAGAAATCTTGGATATAATATTTTTGGAAATTTGTGAAAGATTAGCCAATTTGGCTAACAATATAGTTCCTGAAAAAACCCTGCTCGGTGCACATTACAAAATCTTGGACAATATTTTTTGAAAAACATTGTGAACTTGCCAATTTGGCTTACAATATAGTTCATGAAAACTACCCTGCTCGGTGCAGCATACAAAATCTTGGACAATACTTTTTTATAACATTGTGAAAAATTAGCCAATTTGGCTAAAAATATAGTTCATGAAAAATATACTGCTGGGTGTAGCGTACCCCATTGAATGGGGCTGTGTATCAAGTTAAAAATGGACAAAAAATTGCATCCAACTTGTAAAGCGGCAGAGGACCAGGGCAAGAATTTGATCTAAGATGCCATCTAAGGCAAAGGATTCCCAACGAGAAGAATTAACGAAACAAGTCAAACTAAAGAAAAGCCAATAAATTTTTATATTTTATTGTGAAAAATCAAGCAATTGCTTAAGAAATACTCTGCTGGGTGCAGCGCACCCCATTGCTGCACCCCATTGACCGAGGCTGTGTATCAATTTAATACAGGGTGAATCGCAGCATCCAACTCGTAATGGCCAGAAACCAAGTACAAGTCCCGAGTGGATTCGACAAAGCATACTCCTCGGCCATAGGAGATTGTCGAGCAAGGATACTTTAACAAATTAATACAACAGACAAAAAAGAAAGTAATTTATTGTTCAAAACAGAAAAAGAAAAAGAAAATTAGGCACTAATTTTTTTCTTACCTGGATGTCGACCTTTTTCCTGGCGAGGGCTGCATCGACCCGGGATTCGAAGTCGAGTAACTGAGTGTAAATCGCTGACTCTGGCAGCAGCGCCGCAACGCGATCGGGAATCTGTTTTTCCGGCACCTTGCGCTTTTTCCGTCTGGTGGCCGGCGTCACCTCCGCCGTCTTGAAAGGCGACGCCGAAACACTTCCAGGGCCTGCGGAGCCGATACCGCTGCCGCCGACAGCAGGGCGGGCGGGGGGCTTCTGCTGCCCTCGTTTAGGGTTTAGAGAACCAGGCGTCGATGCCACCGTTGGTGGAGTTGCGACTTGAGCCTGAGCCTGAGCCTGAGCCTGTGCCTGTGCCTGTGCCTGAGCCTGTGCTTGTGCTTGCGCCTGTGCCTGCAACTGCAACTGTGCCTGAGCCTGTGCGTGCGCATGCGCCTGAGCCTGAGCCTGCGCTTGGAAATGCACAGCCGCAGGGTTTGCGAGAGGGTTTGCGAGAGGGTTAGCAGAGTTAGGGTTGGGTCCCGGGTTCGAAATCCCCGAAGTGGGATTAAGTACTCCACCGGGATAACCAGAACCCATTGCTCCTATTACTCCTGCTATGCGCACCGGCGGGCTAGGGTTAAGATTAGGATTAGGATTACTGTTGTTGTTGCTGGGATTGGCTGCCATTGTCACTGTGTTTTTAGTTCTGGATGGCTGTGTCTGAATTTGCAGATACGAGTAATAGTTTTTGAAGCTTTTCTGATGTAACTCAGCTTGTGTTAAGCGTGGTATCCTTCCTTCCGCCGGAGCAACTCGAGTGGCTCGTAATGGATTCTACTGTTGTGGAGTTTACTCCATTGCTGGCGAATTCTCCGCAAAACATGTTAAACTGATCGGAGCACGGTTGTCTTTGCTGTTGTGTTTAGCGGGGGCGTAAAAATAAAGTTCATATTTAGAAAAATGGGCATAACCTCATAAATGGCCAGGCCTGGGTTGAGGAACTTTAGTCCATGGCAGAAGATAAAATTATAATCTTCTTCTACTCGGGATTGATTTTAATAATGTTCACCAGATCAAATCAGTTCACGAGATCAAGAGTAGCAGATAGTCTCCTCGGATACAAAGGACATTAAAGATTTGCAACTTTATATTGGTTTGCATAGTCTTCAATTCATTTTGTTAATTAATTATTAATAAGTTGGTTTTGAACCAATTAAAAATTAGAATTTTTTCAAATATAATTAAATATAATTTAATTTTTTTTAGTGAATATGTTAAATATTTAATTTTAAAAAATTGTTAAAATAATTTATTTTGAAAATAATTGACTAAGAAATTTGGGGTATTATAGACAGATTTGTAAAATTAGATAAACTATTTTTAACATTTTTTAAAAATATTTTTCATTTTAATTTATAAAATTATTTTATAAAAAATTTCTAAAATAAATAAATGTTACTTATTTTAAAAACTTAAATTACAACACATCATAAATAAGCATATAAAATAATCTTAATTTTACACAATTAAAATAAAAATTAAATCTTAAACTATTTCTTATTACTATTTTTTTTATTTTTCAAATTTTATTAACTTTAAATCATATATAAATACAACTAAAAATTAAATTTAAATAACCAAAATTATTATAATTATTAATTAAATTACAATTCTAATCCTATTATTAAAGTAAAAATTATAGTTAGAACTATTCAAAAATTAAAATAAATTAAAAATAAAATATTACTAATAACACTCCAAAAATTTATTCATCTAATATTTTTATTTCAAATATTTATTGTTAGGGTTTGAATTAGACCATAGCTATGGAAAATGTTACCACCATAATTAGAATTAGAGATAGAAATGTTACCACCATAATTAGAATTAGAGATAGGTCTAGGATTAGGACAATGGTTTAGAATTTATTATTAATATTAGGGTTAGAATTAGGGTGTGAGTTAGAGTTAGAGTTAGGTCATGCAAAGAACTAATTAACAATACTAAAACATTATAATTAACAAAACTTACATTTATTAGTACTTGTGGTAAGCTATACTATTGCAATGAGTTATTCAACTTATTTTGTTAATTAATTATTAATAGGTTGCGAACCAATTAAAAACTAAAATTTTATGCTCTTCAAATATAATTTTGTTTCTTTTATAAGTTTGGGATGTTATGGTTGAAAGGGAAAAACAAGTTAAACTATTTTTTATAATGTTATATAATTTAATAAAATATATATAATATATTTTATTTTAATTGACATATAAAATAATCTTGATATTACACAATTAAAATTAAATCTTATTAACTTCAAATCATACATAAATACAACTAAAAATTAAATTTAAATAACTAAAATTATTATAATTATTAATTAAATTCTAATTCAAACTACGGAAATATGTTTTTTAGTAAAAATATGCCGCGCATAGAAGTAGAGTAGGTGCAAAGTTATGCAAAGGTGGTGAAGGTCATGGCTTGGCAAGGAAGGAGCAGGCTGGTGAATCTTTGGGGCATGGGCTTGAGGGTGTCAAAGCAGCAGGCTCCGAGTAGCAAAATCATAGATTCCTTGGCTCGCCGAGGAACATTTGGAAAAATTCAAATTTTTGTAGGCATCCAAATGGCGAGAAGGGCAATCAGGGCTAGCAAGGTTGCAACCCTAGGCTCTGAAGGGCTCAGCATAGGGTTGGTAATCCTCTCAACCCAAATAATGGAGCAAGGCCATTTGGACAGAACCATGGCAGTCTACGACAAGGAAACGATGCGCAAAACCAATCAAGGCGAGAGGGTTTTGGTGGTAGACAAGCCTCGGGAAGGAGGTGAACTATGGTTTTGAGATCCCTCAAACTCCAGGCGGAGAAGGAGCATCTCAAAAAGGTGGGGTTGATTATGAGGTGGTACGAAATGCGCCTCAATTGGGACAATTTTATGTGTTGGTGGCATGCTAAATGGGGTGAAAATCTAGAGTTTAAGGTTTTGGCTCAAGGTTATTTTATATTAATTTGTCCTTCAAAGGAGATTAGGGAGGAAATTGAGCACAGTGTTTGGATCATGGATGGATGCGGCTTTTATATTTGCAGATGATGGCTTGGTTTCAATCCATATCAACACACTTTGGATCAAGTCCAGGACTCGTACAAACTACCGAATTTACCCCTTAAATTTTGGGCCCCAAGTATCTTAGTGGACATTGGCAACAGTTTGGGAGACTTTGTTTGTGCAAAGGAAAGGCTGGATGTTGATGGTATAAGTTCCCACATTAGAATTTGTGTAGAAAATTCTCCTAACAACCAAACCTGGCGTGAGATTAATTTTTTTATGGATTGGGGAAACTAGGTGTAGGCTTTAGTCCTAGGTCCTTACTTGAGCAGCACCTTGTTAAGAAACATAAGTTGGAAAAATCGGCATCCAGAAGGCAATTGGGATCTTGCCCACAACCCTTAGGGTGGGAATGATTCGGAGAGCCCTCTTAGGCAGGCATCTTCAGCGAGCTTGCAAATTTTGAAGAAGGAAGCGAAAGGTATGTCAAGCGAAGCAGCAGGAGTAGGTGAAGAGTTATTTGTGTCAGGAGATTAGAAAAGGGAGATTAATCAAAAGGTGGAAAACACTATTGATTTCCTAGGAAAAAAGGTGAGAGAAGAGGACCATAATTCCCTCATGGAGGTTGACACTAAATTGGCTAAGCTCGCCAAGGCAACCAAATCTGGGGTGATCAACATCAACAATGAAGATTGGTTTGAGGACTGGACCAATTGCCTACATCTTGACAACGATGAAGTGGATTAGGAGGTGACAGATTTGGTCAATAAATCATGCAAACGACAAAGAGTTGATAAGCAAGAGTAGTGTGCTCCAGGAAAATTGGGCACAGCACAAAAGGAGTACAACAAAAACTCTTTGGATTGCGGTGAGTGCAAAACTCAAGGGAGATCCCAAACAAAGAAAAACTCAAATTGGATGGAGAAGCGAATGAGCAAATGAAGATTAATGAGATGCTAAAAGTAGGGAAGGGTGAAGCCCTTCCTAAACAGTCATGAAACTCGTAACTTGGAATGTTAGGGGCTTAAATGCCCCTAATAAATGATGCTTGATTATGAATTAGGTAGATTCAATGGCAGTAGATATTTGTATGTTGTGAGAGATAAAGCTCAGTGATCAAGAGAGGGTAAATATTAGTAAAAAGGTAAAACATTGGCGGTTATTTAGGGTCAATGCTTTGGAGCCCTCAGGTGGGATCATGATGCTCTAGAAGCCACATAACGTTCTTCTGGAAGAGGTGGCGGCAAATAGATCTTGAATTTCCTATAAGGTAAGGAGCATCACCTCCAATCTTAGTTTCCTTTTGATTAAAGTTTATGGTCCAAATAATTGTTGGTGCAGGAGCACCTAGGAAGTATTAGGTGGCACTAGGCAAATTTGTGAGCCTAG
This sequence comes from Sequoia sempervirens, assembly GCA_007258455.2. Taxonomy (NCBI): domain Eukaryota; kingdom Viridiplantae; phylum Streptophyta; class Pinopsida; order Cupressales; family Cupressaceae; genus Sequoia; species Sequoia sempervirens. The sequence continues at coordinate 340,039 of VDFB02356872.1, forward strand.
GGTGAAAATTTTGTGGTTTTAATGCTTTAAGGTCATGTTGACCATTTAGATTTGAGTTAGAAGTGTTAGAATATGTTAGAAGGAAGGTTGATCAGTAGCTCATGGTAGAATGGATGAGTTTCACAACTTGTTTTCACTAGGATTCACTAGGAATTGGAAATAAAGCCCAAAATGTTGCATTTGTGCAATTTTGGCCTTTTGTGGTGGTTATGTCCGACCAAGGGAGAATTAATCACTTTGTGAGCCTTTAAAAGGTGGACCTCGAACTAGAATTGAGGTTGGAAAAATCTTTGTATCATTTGGAGTTTACAGTTCATATGGAAAAGCAATGAAATTCTTGCAATTTTCTGGTTTTTGTTCTTATTAGTGTGTTAATGGAGGGTTCCAGGCACTGAACAGTGTGTGGCACATCTAATAATTACTTTAAAATCTTTGTGTGGTCAGTAGTTAGGTTGTCTCATCATTTTCTAGCTTTATACTTAGTTTTGTTTCTTTTCATTTCTGATCAGTCCGACAAACTGACAATCATGGAGTCTTAGACCTCTGTCTTCCACTATACCTGGTGTATAGTCTGTGGGAGTTGAGGCTAAGCTCCATGCCTGTAAATAGTATAGGTCTAGGAGTCCTTAGGAGTCAGATAACTAAGGCAAAAGATTGTTCCTAGGTGAGCTTGGCAGTGCCCGATTAGGACAGTCAAAGAGTGCAAAGCACTAAGGTTGCAAGGGTGTCAATTCCCTGGCAAACCAAGGTGTGTGGTGCATGCAGGAAGCCTTGCAGAGGCTTGGGAAGAAGGATGGAGCCCTGATAGACCGCATGGAGGAAGAATAAACTGAATGTTCAAACAAAAGGTTAGAATTTAGCTTAAAACAAGCCTAAAAGTGCTAAAATCATGGCTAGGGTAGTGTACGGACAGTACAGGCTCCAAACCCCAAAAATCTTCAAGGTTTGGCCATAGGAAACACAAACCCTAAGAAAAGATCCTAGGTCATTTGGTGGTTTTTGGAGTGATTCCCATTTTTCTCGGGTTAGGAGGCCTAATTGGGGCTCAAGGGCTAGTAGTCTTTTTAAACCCTAGAATAGGGTTTGGTGAGAGCGATGGAGAATTGAAGATTGGTGGATGATCAGGAACCCTAGGAGGATGGTTTTTAAGCCATGGAAGACATCACACACCCCTGCAACGAGTTAGTGAAGGTTGGAGGTTTAGTTAGCCTTTAGAAATATTAAGGGCTAAGGAGAGAATGGTAGAGAGCACCAAGATTGGCTTGGTTAGGGAAATGGAGATGATAGTAGGGTTGGTCAGGAGAACCAGGGGTGCCTAAAAAGCATTAGGACCTATAGGTTAAGGTGGTGGAGAAAGACACCAAATGGGTTTGCCAAGGTGAGACCCAGAGCATGGAACAGTGAGTGTTCCATCCAACCCTACCCTATCAATTGCCTTCAGAAAAGACAAGTTTGGAATGAACTAGATATCATTTGTAGTGATCCAACTTTTGAGTTTTGTATTGTGGGTGGGGATTTTAATGCAATTCTTAAAATATTGGATAAGAAAGGTGGTGTGTCAAGAAAACTTCAATCTCAGCTGGATTTTGAAAGCTTTGTTGAGAGGAATATGTTTTTGGATGTGCAAACGGGCAACGGACAATACACATGGACAAATAGAAGGAGTGGGTTCTATAGTATTGTTGAGAAACTTGACAAATTCTTGTTTAGAGGTGATTTAAGCATCTTTCCCTTTCCCTTCACCTTGGAGAGTAAGATAATTCTTGGCTCAGGATCGAATCACTTTCTGATAGCCTTGGAGATTGTGGGGGAAAGGAACCCGGTGAGATGTCCTTTCAAATTTGAAAACATGTGGTATAGAGATCCAGACTTCATTTCCCTGATTAAAGGCTAGTGGGAAAATTGCAATCTGGGGGGCACAAAGTTGTTCAACATAGTCACTAGATTAAGAGTAATTAAACAAAATTTGAAGCTTTGGAATAGGGATCACTTCAAAAACATTTTTGAAGAAAAAAGAAGGATAGAAGAGGCTTTGGAGGCTCTATCTAAGGAAGTCATTAAGAATGGGATGGATAACCACAATTTCTTGGAAGAACAAGAGTTGATGAAGCAATTAAATGATATCTTGGCCAAAGAAGAAATCTTCTAGCATCAAAAATCAAGAGAAACATGGCTCTCAACCAGACATAAGAACACATAATTTTTCCACAACTCAACCAAGGCCGTAGGGAGATAAATAGAATCACTAGCATCAAATCAAGTGAAGGAAAGGTCTTAGATAAGATAGAGGATGTGAAAGCAACCACGGTGGAATACTTTGAGAATTTCTTAAGTGATTGGTCAAAGTTGAACTTACAAGCACAACAAGAGCTTCTGGAGTGTATCCCCAAGTTAATCACGCAAGAACAAAATAGGTTGTTGAATAGTAAGTTCTCAGAGCAGGAAATCAAGGATGCCCTTTTTCAACTTCATCCTGATAAGAATCTGGGCCCAGATGGCTTCCCAACCAATTTTTTTTAGAAGAGTTAAGTAATAATGGGTAAAGACAATTGCGAGGAAATTGAAGATTCTAGAAGTTCTAGTAAGGTGTTAAATGAGTTAAACAACACTTTCATTACCTTAATTCCTAAAAGGGAAAAAACAAAGTCCCTTGATGAGTTCAAGCTAATATCTCTTTGTAACACCATTTATAAAGTTTTGGCCAAAGCAATGGCTAACAGATTGAAGCAAGTCCTTCCCAGTATTATTTCATAAGAGCAAACGAATTTGTCCCAGGAAGATCTATTATGGATGGCGTCATCATTGCTCAGGAATCTATTCATTCCTTCGAAACCACAAAAAAATCGGTAATGCTAATAAAGCTAGACATTAGGAAGGCATACGACAAGGTTGATTGGCTCTTTCTTTTCAAAACTTTGCAGGCATTTGGCTTCAGTAGGTCTTGGTTGGACTTGATCTTATGGTGGATAGCTTGCCTGAGATTCTCTATCCTTTTGAATGGGTCTCTAGAAGGCTTTTTTAGCATTTCTAGGGGACTCTAGCAAGGGGACCCCTTGTCTCCCTTTCTTTTTATTATTATGGCGGAGGCCCTAGGCAAATGCATCTCCAAGGCTTGGAAATGTGGGAGCTAGGAGGGGGTGCAAATCACTAGTGTTATGCCAGCTGCCACCCATCAATAGTTTGTTGATGACACCATGCTTTTTGGCAAAGCTCATGTTCGGGAGGCAAGGCACAGCAAGGAGATCCTGGAGAAATACTCTCTTGCCTTGGGTTAGGAGGTTAGTTTGGCAAAGTCAGAAGTTTTCTTCTTAAATACTACAACACATAACAAGGATCAGATTCTAAGAATTCTAAAATTTGAAAGAGGGAAACTTCCCTACAAATACCTTGGACTTCCACTTGCTAAGGGGGTGCAATCAAGCAAACTTTGGGATAATGTGATTAAGAAGGTGGAGGACTAGATTGCCTCCTCGAAGTGAAAGTGGCTATCTTGGGTTGGTCACCTAACAAAACTCAAAGTAGTCATTGTTACTTTGCCTTCCTACCTTTCTTCATGTCTTGCCATGCTAGCGGGGGTGTACAAAACTTTGAATAAGAAAATGAAGGATTTTTTTTAGCAAGGCAATTCTGAGTGACATAAATTCCCTTTGGTGAAGTGGTAGAAGGTGTGTAAAAGCAAGAAAAGGGATGGGGTAGGCCTGAAGAATCTCCTACTTCAAAATAAAGCTTTAGGTGCCAAATTGGTTTGGGCACTCCACACTAGGAAAGAATCTAAATGGGCAAGGATTTTAATGGTGAAATATATGGCTGCAAAGGGGCATAGAATTTTCACATCTAGTAACCTTCCACCGAGATCCAGAATTTGGAATTTTATACGCAGTTGTAGAGATGTAGTTTTGGACTTCCTGACCTGGGAAGTTAGAGATGGGAGTTGTGCCTCTTTTTGGGAGGATTCTTGTGAAGGCTTTCCCAAATTTTCTGAGGTGGGCGAGCTTGAGAATGTGATAAATGTCACTAAACAGGCATGGGGAGATAGGGTAAGAGACTATTTTTTGGTTAGAATAGTGGATGGCTGGCCTAAAGTGGAGTGGAAGAGTGTGCAGGATATGGGTCTTAACCTTGAGGAAGTTGCCTATTTCGAAGAAATAATCAAAGATAGGGTGATTTGCTTTAGAGCTAGTTTGGACATCTTAAGATGGGGTGTTGCCCCAAAGGGGGAATACAATGTGAAAGAAGGCTCTAATAGGTTGACATCTGGTGCTGAGGAGAGCAAGCTACCTAGCAATATGTGTTGGATTAAGGCATGCTTGCCTAAGGTCAATATTTTTACCTAGGTGGCTGCCCAGGGAAGGATACTCACGAGGGACAAATTTTACAAGCTTGGATTCGTTGGGCCATCTAGATGTTGCTTGTGTAAATAGAGTGAGGAAACTAGTGATCATCTACTTCTTAATTGCACCTATCCTAAAAGTTGTTGGCTTTGGTTGTTTTCTAAGTTGAATCGGCAAACGATGATATCAAAAAAATTGGTGGATGTGTTATTGAGCTGGCCATCTTTACAAAAACAAGCTTTATATGGTTGTGTATTGATTACTAGCCCCTCACTGTTATTATGGAAAATCTAGAAAGAAAGGAACTAGTGCATCTTTCAAGAGAAGGAATTGTCACCTCAGTGGTTGCAAAACAAGATAGAGGCAAGCCTAGTTGAACTGGTGAATTCCAGAGTGAGGGAGGTTGATCCTAGTAAGTGCAATTTCATGATGCAAGGTTGAGTCATAGTCTTAATGGCCTCTAGGTTCCTCCTGTAATTGATGAGGGGGGATCCAAAACTTTGGAAATACATAATGCTTGCCCCCGAAACTAGGTCAGTACAAGCTAAAATTTGATGGCACCTCATGGGGCAACTCAGGCGATTTAGGGGCTGACTGCATAGTTCATGATTGGTAAGGAAAGGTAGTAGGTCAGCTGGGAGAACCCCTGCCAAAGGGAACAAATAACAAGGAAAAAATGCAAGCAATGATCCTCGGCTTAAAGCTATGTAAGGAGTTGAAGATAACAAATTTGGTCATTGAAGGTGACTCCGCACTAATAATCAATGCTCTCGAAATGTGAAAGGTGCTCAATTGGAAATTGGTAGCAAATTTGGAAGTGGATTTGACTTTGGTGGATATTTTTGAACTGGTGTTTATTTCTCATATTTTGTGTGAAGGTAATCTTGAAGCGGATCATTTATCCAATTTAGGGGCAAATGGGAAATCTTTAAAAAACTTGTGGTTATAGCAGGAAGTCATGGATCCTGTGGGAGGTTAGGCGAGCACCTTTCCACATAGGTACTTATGGAAAGGTCAGGGTCCTTTTTGGGAAGGTGGCAAGTCTAGTTGGCAAGCTATGCTGACACTCCATGTGAGTGGTGGGTAGGCCTTTACCTGGAAAGATGTCAGTCCAATTCGAACTATCTTAGGGTGGTGATGTGATGCTTCATTACTACTTTCATGCCTCAAGCATCAGTGTTTACAAATTCATGACGAGCTAGATTGATGGGCTATCAAAAGGATACTGTTTGCCTCCCCGTTGGCAATCCAGATGCGACGTCATGCATGATTACTTCCAGGTGGCAGGATCGTAGGAAATCTGGGCGAGCACACACATTGTTGTATAGCGTTGTAATTGCAACATGCTTTGAAGGAAATGGGTCTTTAAATGAACGAGGGTGGCACGACCTTGGCACAATTTGGTTTATTTTCTTGGTGTAGCTTTGTTTGTAGGCATGGCAGAAAAGTCAAAGTTCATTGTTGATTTCTCGTCAGAGGTGTTGGTGAGCATGGGGCTTGATACCCCCATCCAATTGGACTATAAGACTTGGCAAACAACCTTCAAGGCGATTACCGACCAACAATTGAAGCAAATTATTCTCAAGATTGACCCACATGTAATTGTGGCGGTCAAAATGGTGTTAGGCAAGGAACACTTAACGAATTAGGAGACATTATGGGTTAACACCCATATTGTCTCCAGGTTCCTAGCCTTAATACTTGATGTGCACACACCAAAAGTAGAGGCAAGGGCAATTGTTTGCAAGCTCTTCAAGAAAGAGCTCTTGGGTGGTCTGGACGAAATTTTGCGAACATCTCTTCTAGGTCGTGGAGTGCCACGATTGATAGATCTCCCTTTGTTCAAGGAACTTGGTGAGGTAATTAAGGTTTACCCTTTGCTTCTGGGGCTAAAAGGCATGGCTTTAGTAAGGCATCAATAAATTGCAGCTTATGGGGTAAGTTTTCTCAAGAAATTGTTGATGATTGAGCCTATAGCTGGTTTCGAATGGGTCTTTGAATTCAACCAATTTGCTAAGATGAATGGATTTTAGGTGGTGGTAGGGTATTTGGAAAGTTTTTTGTTTACAGTATTATGGTTTTAATTATTATAAATGAAGGCATCCTAGTTTGTTCATAATCAAATACTATATTTCGGCTTGGTCTGGCTATGGATGGTAATCATTTTTTTGAAGTTTGGTTGCCCGATGTCGTATGGAAATCATTAATAGGTCGTTGCAGTGGTTCCTTTAGTGTTTATTTGTTGGGGTCTGGGTGGAGCTGATGTTTGGGTGGAGGGTCTGAATTTTTTAGGTATCATCTCTCCATATTTTCTGTTATGCAAACACTTGTACTAAAATTTTAAATATTAATAGAAATTTCCTGACGTATCAAATAAAATAATAACAATTAAATTCTAATTCTAATCCTATTATTAAAGTAAAAATTATCTATTCAAAAATTCAAAAATATATATATATATATATATATATATATATATTACAAATTAAAATCACTAAAATATGATTAATAGATATAATGCTCCAAAAATTTATTCATCTAATATTTTTATTTCAAATATTTTTTTTATTCGTAAATATGATTATATTGATTACTAAAAAGATATAACATTTAAGTCCATATGTCATCAACTTATCAGAAACCAGCCCCAAATCCATCCAAAAACCTACCCATAACCAGATGCAACCATCTTACACCAAATGAACCAGAAACCAACCCACAGTTTTCCAGGCAACCCCATACATGTACATTTCAAGCCGAACAACCCGAGAGCCCCCTATAGATTCCAAAAAAAAGATAATCAACAAAACACGACATTGTAAACCCAAAAATACCAATTACTCCTCTAGTACCATGTTGTCTACAAGCAAGAATTCCTTGAAGATTTTGCGCCAATCCACTCCTCCCGACAACTTCAAGAACAAATGGTGCTTTTAAGAAAATCAACCCACAACGCGCCTGGTTTTGATGCCTACACAGTGCCTCGCCTTTGATGTCCAAAATAAAAGGATATCACTTGACCCTCACATTAGGAAGAAGAGCTCGATGCATGTCATGAGGTCAAGGGATCCCCACACCCAGTTCGATAGCAATCACCACATCCATGGCTCCCTCCAACTAACTTTCCCAAACCAAATTTTGTGCCATAAGCAGCACCATTTCTTTCAGCACCTCCAAGTCCAAGAGCACAGCAAGAAACTATGCCGCTCTATCTGTATTAGTCCGCCAACACTCCGCTGAATTCATAAACTCCTCCCCCAGAAGCAATTCTGCCACCCCCAAGACCAACTCATCCCAATCCTTGAACACCAATTTTAGCTGCCCATGCCTGATCCTCCCGTAGAAAGCCCATAACTTTCTAGCAGAAGGCAAACAAACTGGAGTCTCCATCATTTTTGGTGAAGATAATGTGGAGCACCAAGATTATTTAAGGCAGGTAATACACCCATTACCTATGTTTTTGTCCCATCAACTCCAAAAATTCTCCCCACACCGTCCTTTGACATGACAAGCCATTAATGTAGTTGAACAAAAATCTTTTGGACTCCCACCACCTTCCCTTAATTTAACACCCTTTGTCGCCACCCTACTTCACTGTGCTAGCCAAGCCTATGTCGTCGGCACATACCATGACGACACCAAATCTGAAGCCACCCACTTGGCAGCTGCGAGATTTCAAATCTTATTCTCAATATTAATTCACAATTTTTTTCTAATATCACTCTATAATTCTTTATTGTTAGGGTTAGGGTTACGACCATAGTTATGGATAGTATTACAACCATAGTTAGGGTTAGAGATAGGTCTATGATTAGAATAATGGTTTAGAATTTATTATTAAGGTTAGGGTTAGGGTTAGGGTTAAGATTAGGGTTAGAATTAGGGTGTGAGTTAGAGTTAGGGTTAGGTCATGCAAAGAACTAATTAACAATACTAAAACATTATAATTAACAAAACTTACATTTATTAGTATTTGTTGTAAGTAATACTATTGCAATGTTCTTCAACTCATTTTGTTAATTAGTTATTAATAGGTTGCGAACCAATTAAAAACTAAAATTGTATGCTCATCTCATATATATATATATATATATATATATATATATATATATATATATATATATATATATATATATATATATATATATATATATATATATATATATATATATATATATATTTAATATTTTAAAGTGAACATGTTAAATATTTAACTTTAAAATTTGTAAAAAATATTTTATGAAGTTTGAAATGTTATGGGCGAATTTGAAGGGAAAAACAAGGTAAACTATTTTTTACATTTTTTTAAGAATAATTTTTCACTTTTAGCATTAGAAAGTCATTTCATTAAATCTTTCTAAAACAAATAAATGTTTTTTTTTTAATAAAAAGGGGTAAAAACTTTATTGAACCTCAAAAACAAGCATTACAACAAAGACTTGGGCAAAAGCCCAAAGGGCCGAAAAGAACAAACAAAGCAGGGGACACCCTCAACCCGCAACCATACCATCTTCAGAAAGAACCCTCTCCAAATCCGGACTGAGCTCCTAAGGGATCTGAGCCCAACCCTCAATCTTCCAACCCTCCACATGGTCAGAGGTCCATTTGGCCAAACAATCAACAACCCTATTCCATTCCCTCATAATATGGACAAAAGAAACCATCTCCAACAAGGTCCCGATTTTCCAAATCTGCTACACCACTCCTGCCAATTGCCAACTAACATTAGACATCCTCTTTTGATTAAGCAGGTTAACCGGAACCTAAGAATCTGATTCACAAATAACCCTACGCCATCCCCTCTCATAGGCCTATTCCAATGCATAAAGGATTGCCACTCCTTCCATAAGGTTTATAGTATGCAAACCATTGTGGATAGAAAAAAGGAAAACCACTGAGCCAAAGGAATCCCTACCAATCCCACAAACTCTAGCAGGTCCCAGATTTCCCCTGGAAGAACCATCAGTATTAACCTTCAACGTGCCCTCTGGAGGGACCTACCAATTCCCCGCTCTCTAAACACACTACCTTACTTGTCTCCCTCTCTTACAACAAGCAACCATTGGGGATAACCCCTAGAAACCCAACCTAGCCACCATCTCAACATCCCTTCTCTCCAGCGGAAACACCACATCTCCCATAGCTTCAATCGTTTCCTGAATCATCCCAAGGATTTTGACCCACACCTATTGAATTTGCATATGCTCCCCTCTGAAAATCCTCCTATTCCTTTCCAACCAAACTTTCCACAGCAAAAAAATAGGTCCAGCATGCCATGCATCCTGCAAAAATGGCACCAACGCAGGAGGTCTTCCCAAACTAGCCCAAAACTCCACCAAGGAAGAGGCATGAACACAAGGACTATTCCAAACTCCCCACCAAGAATGCCAAAGTTGCACAGAAAAAAGGACACCAAAAAAATAGGTGAGAAGAATTCTCCTCACCTTTTCCACAAAGAACACATCTAGAGGGCCCCTAGAATCCACGCTTCTGAATATTATCCTACGTCAAACACCTGTTCCAAGCCAAAGTCCAAACAAAGTAATTGCACTTTGGCTAAGAAAAATTATTCCAAACCCTCTTCCACCAAGGCACCTCCACCCTTCAACCTTCTTAGAGATCAACCTTTGGTAACCAGACACAATAGTATAATGACCTTTCTGATCGGGAGACCATGCAAGAACATCCTTCTCCCTGAGAGAGCTACACTATCTACCAGAAAGGATATTATGAAGCATTGAACACTCCTCCTCCATGCCCACCACTGGCCACTCATCAGGTTCCTTCCATCTAGCTATCACATGCTAACCATGAAAATCAACCAACTTAAATTTGCTCACCCTCCACCACCCCGCATCACCAAATCTCTAACTCAGAGTCGCCAAGTTAGGGAACTGAGAGATAATGGGGGGATGACCATCCCAAGAGTCTGTCCAAAAGTGAGCCTCAGTCCCTCGCTTACAAATCCAAAATAAGCCTTCCTTAACAAGCAACACTCCTTTCTTGAGAGTAGCCCAAATTGCCGACCCCTTTCCCACCAAAGGGTATCGAGGGATATCTTCCCGAGGGATCCCCTTAAAATACTTATGGGATAGGATCTTGGCCCATATCCTATCCTGCTTAGTGCACCAACACCAATAAAGTTTAGCCGCCTACGCAGTACCTACCAGCAAGGATTGTCTTAGTCCCAAACCCCCATACTGTTTAGGAAAACAGACAATGTCCCATTTAACCAGACTCCACTTTGAAGAGGGTAAATTTCCAGCCCATAAGAACTACCTTGCTAATGAATCCATCTCCTTAACAAAGCCCAACGGGGCCACCTGGAGCATACATTGATAAATGGGGAGAGCTTGAACCACTGACTTAAGCAGCTAAAGACGACCCGCAAAGGACAACCAACAGTTGGTGCAATGGGTCACTCTAGCCTGAAATTTATCCAAGATAGGCAACCATGACTCCCTAGTTATCCTACCCACCACAATAGGAATGCCAAGATAAGATAGAGGGAGAGCCCCAATCTGAAACTGAAGAATCTGAGCAATTCTCCTCTAAATAGAGCCTGGTGTGTTGAAGAAAAAGGTGGACAACTTGTCCTCATTAATTAGATGACCAGATGCCCCAAGATAAATATCCAACACCTTGCAGAGATTCATGGCTTCCCAAATAGTATCCTTCCCCATCAAGGCAGTATCATCAATGAATTGCAAATGGGATTGAGGGGGTAAATCACCACCCCAGCTCCATCGCTAAATGAGGTCGTGCTCCACATGTCTTCTCAAAAGGCGTCCCAAACCCTCGACCACCAGGAGAAATAAGTAGGGAGAAAGAGGGTCACCTTGCCACAACCCACGAGAAGCACCAAAAAGTTCAAAGTACTCCTCGTTAATTAGAACAGAGAACGAAATTGACGTGATACAACTCATGACCCAAAGAATCCAATCCTCGTCAAAGCCAAAAGCACCCAAAACCTTCTAAAGGAAAGACCATCGGACTCTATCATACACCTTCGACGTATCAAGCTTAATAAACATTGCCTTATCACTATAGTTGTCCATAGAGTGAATGGATTTAGTAGCTATAACAATAACATATAGAATCTGCCTTCCTTCCACAAAACCACTCTGCTCTTCACAAATGAGCATTGGCAGCCACTTTTTCAACCTATTAGTAATTAGCTTAGAGATAATCTTATACACCACATTGCAAAGCGATATGGGATGAAACTGGCTTAATCTATATGTCCCCTCCTCTTTGGGAATGAGCGCAAGGAAAGTGGAATTCAGAGCCTTTAACATTTGCTTGTTTCTCTGAGATTCTTGGACCACCGCCAACAAATCCATCTTGATAATCTCCCAAAATTCTTGAAAGAATTCAATTTGGAAACCATCAGGGCTTGGGGCCTTCCCCTTCTTCATCTGAAACACCGTCCCTTCTAACTCATCCAGAGTTATTTCTCCCATGAGTTGATCCATCATATCCTAAGACACCAGGGAAGGGATACAAGAGAGAACCTGAGCTTCCTCTGCAGAACTACTGCATATCCTCTCTGAAAAGAGAAGTGAAATACTGGACCGCTTCCATCGAGATAGCCTGAAATGAGGATAGAGTCTCTCCCCTATCATTGACCAAGATAGGGATAGAGTTACCATGATGCCTAGCCTTTACAAAATTGAAGAAAAAAGCTAAATTTCTATCTCCCTCCTGGAGCAACTCAACTCGGGCCTTTTATTTCCAAAAGATCTCCTCACACAAGTCCCATTCTTCCAAAGCTTTCAGGGCCCTTGACTCCTGCATCAAATTCTCAGTTGCCCCATTTTCCCTTATTATCTTGGTAATACAATCCAGCTCCGCTTGTGCAACTGACTTGGCACTGAAGATGTTGTCATAGCATTGTCGGTTCTAAAATTTAAGTTGATATTTAACAAACTAAAGAAGCTTAGCAAAAACATACATAGTCGTGCCAAAGGGAGGTATGTCATCCCGCCACCACTGAGCTACATAACCATGAAGATTAGGATCATGTATCCACATCAGCTGGAACTTGAATGAAGAAGACCGAGGCCATAGAGTAGAGAGAATAGAAAGCTTTTATAGGCCAATCGTCTAATCCCCTCCAATCCAAAATCTTGGCTCTAGAAGACCACATACCACCAACCCAAAAGTAGGAGACCATGAATCGATCTAGATGTTCAACAATGTAATTATCACCAGTCCTTTTATTATTCCAGGTAAAAAGTCCATTTCCTAGCTTAATATCCACCAAATTCAGAGTAGAAATGTTGTCCCGGAGCAGCAACACATAAGCCTCCAGTCGTGCAGTACCACCCTGCTTCTCTGCAATCTCCATGATAGCATTAAAATCACCCCCTATAATCCAAGGGTGGTAAGGAACCATGCTACGAACAAATCGGATGTTGGACCACAAGATCTACTTGCCCTACAGCTCCACAGGAGCATACACATTGGAAAAGAGAACACTTTCTCCTGACATAAAACAAGAAGCCACCATGGAGAGGGAGGACTTAAAGGACACCCACCATTGGGGGAAAATATTTCGCGGGTTCCATAAGCAAGCCAACCCCCTAGAAGACCCCCGAGCACCGATGCATTGGCATTCCCCATTCCTCCATAACTTAGGCGCAACATCCATCATACCCTCAATAGAAAGCTTAGTCTCATGCAGAAAAAGGACATCAGGAGAATGATAACTAACCAAATCCTGAACAACTTTTTGTCTAGGGCCACTGTTCAAGCCCCTTACATTCTATGACAAAACTATCATTTCAAGGGGCTCAAAAAATGTGAGTCTAGAGTCTTGACTGACCCTGACTCCAACAAAGTCTCCCCTATCATTTTAATTTTCTCCACATCTTTCTTCCTCCCCAACTTAGAACCTTTCTCCACCCCTCCTTTCTTCAAATCTTTTTGCAAAATACCTAGCTGAGGAGACAACTTATTGTTCTTACCCACCTCCATGCCCGCTTTTCGCGAGGGGTGAGCCAAAGCCTCACTACCCTTCACAACTTCAACCACGCAACCTGCCTCTTCCTGAGTCCCCATTTGTTGATCTGAGTCCAAGTTCATAGTCCCATCAACCTGCAAAGCAAGAGCCACCTCTGAACTAAGTTGTACTTGCCCCAGACCTCTCCCATCCTGTTCTGAGCCCAGCAGGCCCAAACTCACCTCCTGTTGGACACCCTGCACTACCTCTGCATGTGGCCCATGCTGATCAGTATCCAAATTCCCCTGATTCAAATCTAGCAAACTCAGGTTTACTTCCTGTTGGCTAAGATCATCCAACACCTCAAACCTATTAAAAGAATCATCTTGCCTCTCCTTTAGAGTCCTTTTTTGGCCCTTATTTTTGTTCCAAGCTCTGACTGGAATAAAACCATCATCCCCGACCCCACTGCCCTGAATAAGATCCTTTCCCTTATCCACTCTAGGCATTTGACGAGGAGGTTGAGAGGAATGAACTTCCAAAGGCTTGGCCTTTGGACATCTACACTGGAGGTGGCCATACTCATGGAAAAAATGATATCGAAAAGGTAAGGTTTCATAATCGAGTTGTTGCACCCATGAATACTCTTTTGCACACACCTCTAAATAATCTGGCAGTGGTTTACTTAAATCAATTTCCACACAAAATCGGGCATAAGTCATTACCTTCTTGAATTGCGTCTGCTGCGACGAATCAACAGGTTCCCCCAGCCTCGAGGCCAGTAAGTACAAAACATCATCGCGTCAGCATTCAACCGGGAGTCGCAAAAGACGAACCCAAATAGGAACCCGACTCGGGAGCTTCGCGGCCGGGTTGAAGCCCGCATGCCATGGCTTAAGGAATAAATCCACGTGGTTGTAAAAGTAAGGCCCCCCCTCAAAAACCTTATTCTGGTCTGCCATGCAGTCAAATGTGACCATGAAATAATTATTTTCCAAGAGTTGGATCTCCATCTCCCCCTCTGGCGTCCAAGTCCTTTGAGCCCAGGTATCCAAAAATTGCAACGTAATATTTTCAATCCCAAGAACTTGCAGTATAGAGAGTGCCTTGAATAATAATCAATATCTTCCGCCAACATCTCCATTGGAATCACTACATTCGACCTCTCCTTACACCTTTCGAGGCACCCATTAATCTTTAGAATATGAGGCTCCCCTGGCGAGCCCATCTCAAACTTCTTCAGTTCTACTGAAAAAAAAGATTATTGTCAAAAATCCTCGACCCCTGTAAAGAGGGTTTCGAACCAAACACAGAACGGAAGTCCATCTTGGAGCCGACCCCAGAAGATTCTCCATGCACCATTTAGGAAAAAAAGGCCTTAGATGGACATGCAAGAACATGCACACCCTCCAGATTCACAGGAACACAAAAATCTCACCAATGAAAATGACACAACGCCACCCCACACCCCTTTGAAAGATTGCACGCAAAACCCTTTTCAGATCCACACATGTTGCCACAACCTTCACCACCAAACCCTCTGTCACTTTCACCCCACACCTGAAAGCACACCACTAACCAGCGTAACCCATGACCAACACTTCTTGCAGCCTTTACCCCACACTCAACACCCATCACCCACACTCAACACCCATTGAATCCAACCCTACCCAAACCGCAGCCAAGAAAGCACTAGCGAAAGAACGCACAACACCAAATGGACCGCAGCAGGAAAGAAGGATAAATGACTTCACAAGAGAGACACCCCAAACCCCACACAACCCACCATGCCTGCAAACACCCTCCCGCCTTCACATAGCCAAGAAAGACCAAGGAACGAGCTAGGGAACGATTTCCCTAGCTCGACTTACAGAGCCGAGAACGCCAAACCATTTTTTTCCTATGTTTGCTCACATTAAATAAATAAATGTTACTTTTACTAATATAGTGTTATATAATTTGATAAAATATATGTAAGATATTTTTTAATATTTATATATTAAAATATATATTAAGTTAAATTTAAGTGATTTTTCTAGATACATACATAAATTTACTATATTTCTGTATGTAATTTTTATTTTTAATTAAAGAAAATTTTGCAAAAATCAGTTAACTATTTTATTTATAGAGATTTGGATTCACACTATTAAAATAATAAAATAAAACTTAAATTAAAGCACATCCATAAATTAGAATATAAAATAATCTTCCTAACATTTGATTTTACACAATTAAAATAAAAATTTAAATTAAATTTTAAACTATTTGACATTGCTATTTTTTTATTTTCTAAATTTTATTAATTTCAAAATATATACATGAATACAAATAAGAATTAAATTATAATAACTAATTTTCTTTTGGTCGGTAATAGAATTTTATTTTATTCAAGAGAGGACCAAGATTTAACCTGCCTCGAAACAAGGATGGTTACAAGGGGAACCATCTCCCCAAAGAAAGGAAACCAACAAAAAGACCAAAGCCCATATCAACAAACCACCAAACCCCATAACACGAGACTCAAAACAATCAAACATGGCATTTACCATTGATTCCTCCCTTAGTTTGTGATTGAAGAACCATATCAAAGGTTTCCTTCATTCTCTTCTTGTTTTTCTTTCCCTTCACTACAAGCCAACCCTCCTCCATCTTTGCCACCTCCTTCTACCATTCCTCAAATGTAGCATGTTGCGTCCATGTTTCTCCATGTTCTCCAACCATTGCTTGCACACACTGACCTTCTACATCTCCATTTCTCTCCCCTTTTTCCTGCACCCTTGTCGGGCTTGATTTCTCCCTACACTGTGGAGTTTTAGGACCATGATGGTTTTGCTCAGCCACATCTTCATCAGCTCTCCCAACATCAACACAGTTCAAAATTGGCACCTTAGCATGACCTGACCCCCCCAGCTGATCCGGATCCCTATTTGGCTGAAGCGGTTCAGAGTTACCCACAACCTAAGAGCAGTTCTTGCCCTGCTCTTCCTTACTCCCACTCTGTTTCTCCACCACATAATGTATGTGTGAGACATCCTGCCACCAAGTAGTTGGTTTGAACCTTTTGGGCTTTGCACATTGTGCAACAAGATGACCAGTCTAGAAGCATCTCCTACATCAAAATGGTACCCCTTCATAATCCAAGGGTTGTACCCAACATCCTTTGGAAGTTTTAATTGAAAATAACTAAAATTATTATAATTATTAATTAAATTATAATTCTAATCCTATTATTAGGATTAGGATTAGGATTAGGATTAGAATTAAGAATAAGGTATAAATTATGGTTAGAACTATTCAAAAATTAAAATAAATTAAAAATAAAAATATTACTAATAAAAATCACTAAAATATGATTAATAGATATAATGCTCCAAAATTTTATTATCTAATATCTTTATTTCAAATCTCATTCTAAATATTAATTCATAATTTTTTTTTGTAATGTCACTCTACCATTATTTATTATTAGGGTTAGGGTTACGACCATAATTAGGGTTAGAGATAGGTCTAGGATTAGGATAATGGTTTCAAATTTATTGTTAGGGTTAGGGTTAGGGATAGAATTAGATTTAGGGTATGAGTTAGGGTTAAGGTCAGGTCATGCAAAGAACTAATTAATAATGCTAAAACACTATAATTAACAAAACTTATATTTATGTGTATTCACATTAATAAAATTTACATTTATTTTTTTAAAATTTATAAAACAATAATTACAATACAACAAAGGTAAGTACTAGCCACTAGGTGACACTTGTTACAAATTGTGTATAGAATTATAGAGGTATATCTAAAATATAGATATATATTGAATATCACTAACAAATTAAAGTTTAAGTTCTCCATTTTTATAAATATTTTTTAAATTAGATTTTGTTATTTTTATGTTTTTATAATTTTATCATATTAGTCAAATATTTCAATTAATTATTCATCGAATATACATTCTTTACTTATATTCCCATTATTTTAGAAGGTTGCATTCCCTCTTATTCTAACATAAAAAATATATTTATATTCTTTACTTATATTTATATAAGAAATATTGAACTTGAAACAAATTTTATAAGTGGGAATTTCAAGAGTATCTTACATAATAAAAGTGCTTGATATACATAGAATTACAATTACCCACTATTTGTTTGTATTCTTTAAAAGAAAGATTTAGGAGATATGCAAAAAAGAAAAGATCTAAGATCGAATTTAGATTAATAAAGAAAAATAAATTAATCAATGTTTTTGAATCAAAAATTTGTTGTATATGGAGAAAAAAAGGTTTAGGGCCAATTCAAATTAAAAACTTATTGTACACAAAGAAAAGAAAGGTTTAGGAACAATATCAAATCAAACCTTAAAAGAATATAATAAGAAAAGCAAATTATATCCCTAAATTCCTTGAGTTACATGGGTGACAATAAGGGATATTTACCTAATTATAATCAAATAACATAATTTTAACTTTTATTATAGCTGATATAAGATAAAAGGATTATTTTGTAATAATTTAATCATGTGAGAGAAATGTTATTTTCTTTAAAATCTTATATTTTCTTTATAGATCTTTACCTCAATAAAATAGTTAGACTCAATAGTAACATAATAGTTGCATTCAATATAACACAATCTTTTCTTGAAATGAAGAGTTGTATAATTTTGTTAATTGTGTGATGAGATTTTTCAATTATTTCTAACTAGAAATGCTTGTAAGTAGTCTTTTTTTTCCTTTTGTATTGCAATATATGGAATACCTCCATATGCATGTCTTTGTTATGTAAAGGTGAGGCATTTGTAAAGACCTACAAGAAAACATACCATTGATGTAGTTGTTGATCAATGTTGTTAATGTCAATTGTTACTCTTTTAATCATTAACCCTTGTGATTTAAGGAAACTCGTCATTGTTATTTAAAAATAATATAGGGAATATAGTTAATTGGTTCTCAAAGTTGTAGATTCCCAACTCTCCAAAGGTAATATTTTTTCTAAGTGTCAAGGGTATCAAACTCAAGACATAAGACTTCACACTTATGGTTAGGTAGGGAAACTATTAACCAATTTACTAAGTTGGATAAAGCTTTCTTCAACTTTAGGCTCTGTTAGACCAAGGGAGATTCCTTGAGATGCTTTGATAGATATAGCTATAGGAAATGGACTAATACCTTGACACAAACCATACCTAGTGCATGGTATACTCCTTTTTATTTATCATTGAGTATTTGTATGTTGGTTTACTAATTTAAGGTTTTGCACCTTTGTTAAAGCACGTAAAAAATCATGTCGTGTGTCTATAAATGTGGCATTAACAACCCCTAATGATGCTATGTACATTTAGACATGGAAGTGAGTAAAATTGATTCAACACAAAATAAAACAAAACTTAGGTTTAGTTGTTTAGTGTGTTGGTGTGATGGGAAGTTGAGAATGAAGTAGATGTGTGTTTGTATCTATCAAGACAAATAGTCATAGGTTTCATACACCAAAGACACAATAATTGAAATCCACCTAGTGATACTTAACAAAGATATCACTAAAGACTCTACCCTTTCAATTGCATACATAAGTTGGGCTTTGTGCATGTAGGTTAACAAATAAATAAAATTGTAGAATATCAAAATGAACATGATATTAATCCATGAATAAACCTGTATATTTCTTATGTCAATCTAAAAAGATACCTTGTAAATGTTAACAAGGATTATACCGTAGACACCTAAAGTTGACACATTGTCAATTACTTGATTATCTTACTATTTCCTTTGTAATTGATTGAATAAATCCCTACTTATCTAATTAATTATCTCATTTTTATCTTCTTATTAATTAAATAATATTTTATTATTTAATTAATAAATTTACTATTCATATCATTATTCACCTATACCTTGTTGCTAGCCTAAATCACTTAATCAACCTTCCTCTAATATCCATCTTAGGTAAATAAATCTAAATATTTATTTACTTAAATCTCTTATCCCATTTCCAAAAATTAAATAAATATTTCTATTTATGTAATTCCCCTTTCTCATCCACTTTCTATTGGTGGACTAAAATTAATTAACCCACTAATCCTTCACTTGCACACACTAACCCTAGTCAAAACCTCCTCAAATCATGTGCAATCCCTAAATGTGTATAAAAGGCATGGACTTTGTACATAAGGCATGGACCTTTGTACATGTGGCATGGCCTTAGTACCATTTCACATGGGTCAAAGTACTTTCCCATTCATCAAGAGTACTCCCAAGTACCCTTTCATCTTGACCATCCACCTTTTCCAATGGGATCTTCAACCATGGATTCCCCTTCAATATTGAAACCTCCCGCTCTCACCAATCATGTGAGGACACTTGTCCTCTCATCCTGCTAAGGTACTCAACCAATTCAATCCCTTGATTTCTCCTTTTGATCTCAATCATCCAATCATGTAGTTAAAAATCTATAAAAAAGATGTCATCATAAGCAATTTGAGAAAAATCCTCATATGCAACCTTATGTTGCTAGTGAAGGTACTCAAATAACACCAAATCAATCATTCTTGATCACAACTTCCACACCATGGTGCAACAAGGGTTAACTTGGTGAGCTATTTTTCATGTTTTCATCATGTCTACTAACCTTTTTGATTTATCTCGAGTGTTGCATTTATTTTGGGTAGAATAGGTTAATATCATTTTAGCTTGTTCTTTTTATGCTCAAAGTTTTGTATACACGTCTATTGTCATTCAAATGATAAACTAATTAGGGTTTAAATTTTAAATGACCAAAATATGATTAGGAAGACATGAAATATTTAGAAACATATACAATACATATGGATACATTCACAAGGTATTGGATCTAATGGAACCCCTAAAATTTTTTCGTTCCATTTCTAAATTTTGTAAAATTCGGTCGGTTTCAAGTATCTAGACTTAGGGTTTCATCCACTATCAATGTCTTGGGATTTTGTTGTCAAATCCCTTCTTAAATAACCTTTGATTCTTTGTCCTTGTCAGTGTTATAATCCATTGTTGACCCCTTACCACCGGTTCTTGGTCAGTTAAGTTGCAACCTAAGTCATTGAAAGTAGTTTGAGTAATTGGCCCCATATGGTTAGGAGTTCATGAGTTTTCATCGCTGAAACCTTTCCGCATGCCTAGATCCTCGAAATTCCTTTATTTTACAAGTTTGAATTATCGACCTTTTTTGGCCTTTACAGCCTTTGCAATAAATTGTTCTAGGTCTTCTGAAGCCTTTTCTTACGTGGCCCTAGACGTCCCCCTTCTTAAAACAACTTGGCACATGTGCAAAATTGTCTTGCATAAATCCCTATTCATCGCTTTATTGGTCACTCACCGTGGATTGAATTCTAGCTTTATGTTTCACATTAGCGATGAGCGATATGAGTTTCCCTTTATATCGCTAGTTGTGTCGCCATCGTTGATTGCCTTTGAGTCCTATGTCTTGAATTCACGATGCTACAATGACCTTAAAACTCTTTGTGATTCTTTTCATTGCTCATTGTTGATAGTTTTGTGCTTACCTTTTTCAAATGGGCGATGAGCAATGTGGTCCTTTGTTCTAATGTGTCATCGCTATCTTGAAGCATTGATTTGGGTTATACCTTTTGTGCCTTTGATTTTCAAGAAGGTACATGTGGCTTAATTTTGTTCCATTGCTTTTTCTCTCCCATCGCTGATGTGATCTAGGATTTGAAGCATGAATCCGTGATACACAATGGGAAATGAATATGACTAAAAGGTGGGCTTTGATCCAACAACTAAGATTTCATCGTGCTTGTGCTCACATTGTTGATGATACTTTGGAGAAGGAAGGAAAATCCGCGATGGGCGATGGAGTGTTTGATGGAATATTATCCTCACTGTCGGCTCTTGGTGCCTTGCCGATTTAATTGAAGGGGTATCGGCCAGGATGGCGATACATGATGGCTATAAAATTAGAGATGACTAATGAGATTAAGTGGAGATGTGGCAACTTTCTGAGGTGTTATCGCCATTTTTGAGGCACAAGTTGTAAAAGCAAGGAGCGATGCTTAAGGAATGCCATTGATTGAGTTTCAAATCGAAATTGTTGAGATTAATGGATGATGCACAACCCCCTGAAGCTCGAATCTTCAATGAAGGACTTTAGCCATGAAAGATAATCAACCACAAAGAGAAGTGTTGCAACAATGGAATGTTGATTAAAGATTCTATTGATAATGTGAAAATGATATTGATATGATTGAGATATTACAAATGAACAAGATGCCTGATTATATAGGCAAGAAGTAAACCCTAATATGCATGAGATGTTGCCAAGTGTTAAAATCTAACAACATGTGACAACATGTGAACCCTATGTTGATGATCATTAAATGATGAGATAAGTTCTAGAAGGAATCTTATCCCACAAACTAGGAAAGGGAATAATATCCCATTTATTAAATGATTTATCTAATAATGCAACCTAGGACTTAACTAATTGAATGCAAGACCTAAGTTAACTTATGTTAGTGTAATAATTAATTAATTAATTACACCAACACCCCCCATAAGTGCAACTTAGGGAGAAAAAATGCAATGATTATGCAAGATGATAATGGGTCCCGGCTACGAGGCCATGTTCGGTACCCATGTACATGAAGATGCAGAAAATCTCCCACAATCAGAGAAAAGGGGAAAACCCAGTGGGAACAAAACCCCTCTCCAAAAAGGAGATGAAAATACAAAAATGTGAGATAGGATGGGAAGGATGGAGGACTCCCAAATACCCCCCAAGTACACCATCCATCACATAGATACAATAGAGAGAGACTATATAGCCCCCCTTAAGATGATATCAATTTAAGAAAGGTAAGTGTCCGAAGACAAAACAAGATCCAATGTCGACAAACAACTTGTCTCCCTTTGGAAGAAAACAAAAAACAAACCGCAAGCGCAAAAGATGCTTCCCATTCGGATAGGAATCAAGGAAGGGAAGGGATGAAACGGATGATGATGTCTCAAAAACTCTGCTCAAATATCTCCTTGCCTAAAGCATTTGTGAAGATGCAAACAATCAACTAAGAGAGTGAAAACCAAAGGTCGCATGCAAAAATCCCATGTGTCTAACAATATCCAAAAGACAAAGATAAAATGGATATGATGGATGTGATGGAGACTTGATAGCGCATCCCTAATGAAGTGTCCTCAAACCACTGAAGAAAGTGTGAAACAAACTAATGGTAGATGCGTAAGAAACCCCAACCAATGGAATAAATGTGGAAGCACCTTGATATGAAATTGTTGAAGAGAAACCAAGTGCCTCTAGGATGGTCTCTGAATTCCCAATCAAGGTTGAGAAAAAGGAATGAGGAGACTCAAAACAACTCTCGAAAGCCAAATCTAAATAGAGGAGTGATATCCCCACAAGAATTTCCTCCAAACTTGTAGAAGTAGCCAAGTCAATGATACTTGAAATGAAGCCATCCTATGATGTAAAAATGTGTCCTAATGAAAGATGATAGTGGAAGCCTCAATCAATGATTCTAGATAAGGAATCACTAAATGTGAAGGGATACCAATTGTCTCTGATGTAGAAAAAGCACCTAAGGGAACCTTGTCAACCTCTTCAGAAAGATCAAGGCAATCAACCTCCTACACAATAATATCACCATAGGAGCTCTGATATGAAAGAATGACATTTTGAATCATTTTAATTCATCGGGGAATGGTGGAGCATCTAAATCTCCATGATCTCCCAAAGCTTAGTCCAAAGAATGTGAGGACAATCACAATGATCAATAGAATTCAAAACATCAGAATCAGCTTGCATAGCAATGATCTCCAAGACAATGTACCTACTGCAACTCCAAGCAAATTTTTGAACACCTTCACTTGGACAGGGAACTATACCATATAGATGAGGCAATAGATGAAGTGACTGAAGATGGTGGCAGATCCCATCTCGCCATTGCGGATAGTTTCCCTTGTGCAACATAACCAAAGAAGGAGAGTAATATGCAAGCCCCATAATGAAAATTTCTCCAAGAAAATCAAAGAAACTGACCTTCAACAGAAAAGAAATACTTCCAAATACATATGCAACTGAGAATATGCCTCCGAGATCAAGAAATTCTACTTCAAGCTTCAGGATGTCTCAGGAATCAAAAAATCAATAAAAGATACCTGGGTCTAAAACCAAAGAAGATGATTGGACTGATGAAAAAATGAACTGAAATATCTCTCGAATGCCGCTGGAATCTCCAAAATCCGACAATCTGATGCAAAGATATGCGCTTTTGAGTCCAGAATGGAGGGTTGACTTCAGTTGACTTTAGAAATTGATAGCAGAAAAATACTACAAAATAGATGGCACCACTGGATAGTGCTCTGAATTCTCTTTCCGTCAATATCTTGTTTGCGAATTTTTGATATTGTGGCGCGAAGATATGGCCCTCGGAAAAAAAATTGCAATTTGAAGCAAACTGGCTAACTAGGTGCAAAAATGAAGCACCTGGGGCTAAAAAAAAGCCTGGTCGGTGATAGAACCAGAGGCTGAGCTACCACGCTGAAAAAGTCACCACTACGGGCGCATCAAAGTGAAAGGGCCAATGGCGAGTTGGTGGCTCCTCACGGCATTAACGGCGATGCACGCATAGCAATGGAGGTCGCATCGGCGGTATCGGAGTCTTTGACGCACAAACGAGAAATCGGTGGCTCCGGCGAAGAGGTTTGTGGTCAATGGAGTAGACTTTGGCCTGAGACCTGAGGTCGGTAGTCACGAGAGGTCGGCTAAGTGATATCTACCGGTAAGTCTCATTGCGGGATCGGATGTGACAGCGGCCGATGGGACAGGGCCGACCAACCTATGGAGGTCAGCGAAAAAACTGACAAAATTTTGAATAATGCAATTTTATTGCAATTCAAATTTGATAAAAAATGCCGATATGAATGCCGACGGAGAAATAGACTTTAGCCTGCGAAAAAAAAAATCTGCCGACAACCAATTTAATTGCAGGTCGAACTTTGCATAGGATTGATTTTTTCGATAACTATAGAAAAATTTGCCCAATAATAGCCAATTTTTTTTTTAATTATTTTTCTAAAAAAATTTTGCCTTGATGGAGGACTTATAGGGATGATTTTTTTTGCAAATGTGTATGGATTTGTACAAAAAATGCAAACCCTAAGATGTACCTCACAGGCTCCCGGTTGAATCTACTCTGATTTTGGCAAATGAATAGGCGATCTATGGGTTTTGAGGCCTTTTGGTCGCAATGGAGAGGTTGGAGAGGTCCTTATCTGCACCAGAAATTAGCTTGGCTCCCGGGTAGAGCCAACTAGCTTGCAACATAAAACTCCAAGCCTGCTTGAATCTTGCACTCCAAACTTCCTGGATCTAGGGTTGATGTTTCAATGGACTAGCTCTGATACCATGTTGAGATGATGGATTGCACAACCCCTGAAGCTCCAGAATCTTCAATGAAGGACTTTAGCCATGAAAGATAATCAACCACAAAGAGAAGTGTTGCAACAATGGAATGTTGATTAAAGATTCTATTGATAATATGAAAATGATATTGATATGATTGAGATATTACAAATGAACAAGATGCCTGATTATATAGGCAAGAAGTAAACCCTAATATGCATGAGATGTTGCCAAGTGTTAAAATCTAACAACATGTGACAACATGTGAACCCTATGTTGATGATCATTAAATGATGAGATAAGTTCTAGAAGGAATCTTATCCCACAAACTAGGAAAGGGAATAATATCCCATTTATTAAATGATTTATCTAATAATGCAACCTAGGACTTAACTAATTGAATGCAAGACCTAAGTTAACTTATGTTAGTGTAATAATTAATTAATTAATTACACCAACAGAAATGATCGATGGTCACGATTCAAATTTGGGTGATTGGTCGTCAGCTCACTCGCGCGAGCCTTCTTTGATCATTAATGGCTGCACACTCCAGTTTCTCTACTTACTGTGAATTATCTATTGTTTTATCTCACCATTTGCAACCATCGAGAATTGAGAAGTGGGTTTTGAGCCAAAGAAGAAGTGTGTGAGTTTAAGGAAAGTAATTGTAGAAGTATTGAAGTAATTGTCTTGGGTAAGTCAGTGTTTATACCTGCTCTTCTCCAATTATGCATAAGGTAGCTTGTAGGTTTTGAATTCCTGGGGTAGTAAGGGTGTCAATTGCATGCATTCTCCATTTAAGCGGGTTGGAATTGTGTAGGTCCTGGGGTTTTGTTCTGCAAATTCCCAATTAAGAATAAACTAATGAACTTTCCTACAATTAAGGTCCGCTAGTTCATGTCTTGTTTCTTGCAAGAATAAGTAAACCCAATGGGTTTGTCCAACTAGTTAGGAGGTCTAGGAGGATTAGTTTATTTAAATTTCAGGATGGTGTGCTTGAAATTGAACAAGGCACATCGGGAGCTCCTACAACACCAAAGGAAAAGAAGAAAGCTCGTAAGAAGTACAGGAGGGGTGGTGTCAAGAGTAATTACAACTTGCGGAGTAGGGTTGTTGGCCATGACTAGTGTGAGCCTGGTGGGAAATCGGTTAATTCTTGGGGAAGAAGAAGAATAAGTACCACAAGGCTTATAATTCTTATGTAGGGAGGAACAACTCTCCTATGGAGGATTTAGCTAGCTCTTTGAGCGATGAAATGGATACTAACCCAGAGTATGGATGATACCTTCTCACTCTGGTGGCACGAGAGGATTCTTATGATGGATTGATAGTAGCTTCTCTAGTTTTAGCAAGAACACAAAGATGGCGTGCTCACTCTAATTCTAAGGAATTAGAGTAGCACCCCAATTCTGTTTTTATTTTTAATGATGTTGTTTCCACAACAGTGAGCTCGTCTTCTTCAACAAACATGTAAGTTATTTTCTTGGATGTTGATGTGGAGAATCTTCTTTGGTTGATGTGGACGAGATATTTTACTATTGCAACGACAAACAATGCCTTTTAGAAGGTTGGCTAGTCTTCTTCAACAAACATCTAGGGTGGTTTCTGAAATTGAAATGTAAAATGTAAATGTAATGGAGACGGTAATTTGGTTTGATGCTTATCGCTCCCTAATTTTATAAATGGGATTTCAAGGCCAGCTACAAGGAGTTCAAATTTTGGGTCTCAAGAGGTCTAGGTTGGGAAACTGAGCTCATGTAAGAGTATATTGTAAATTCATACACAAAGAATAGACTAGTACAGAGTCTTGGGTATAGGTTGGTCTATAATGAACTTAAATAGTTTTACAATAGCAACAGTATATGAATGAAAATGCTAGTTCGAAAGCACATTCTCTCCTATGTATGTTCTCTTACAGATTATAAATGAAATGATTAAGGATCGTTTTGTTTGTCTTCAATTGTTTTAATTGAATGAGTGATTTTATTTCTGCTTTCATTCAAGGAATTGATTAAATGCTTAAATAAGATCATGGGTTTGTATGGGAAGGTTCTAGGATTGCTAAGTAGTTTTGTTTTTGTCATAATGAGTTGAATAATGTAATGAAATATATCAATAGCCTTTAAATTACTGATTCAAATTGCTAGGGTATTACAAGTTGTTACAAATGTGACTCCATTACCCAAAGACGAGGCACTAGCATGTTCATTTGGTCATCTAAAATGCAAATGAGTCAGTTTTGCATTTGACCAAGAGCTCAAAATGAGAATAAAAATCATCTAAACACCTTCAATTATAACATATCAATCTGAAGTACCATCTTATTCCTCGCTTTAAGTAGAATTCATTTAAGGATCAACTAAATCCCTAAGGGATTCTATCTATTTGCAACTAATAGGAATATATCTGTTTGCTCAAATATTCTTGATAAAATGGAAGAATAATATCATATGAACATAATAAGGATTACCCTCCTAGGTTTCACAAAGCTTGAAGAGTAGAAGTAAGGGCCTAGTAACCCTTACTTGTTTGTTGGCCAATCCTTACCTATGCTTATCATTGAATTGTGGTTAATTCTTAGGCATTGGTTAAGATCAAGTTTGATTCTAAAAAAATAACCAATGGGATCTACATGTTTTACTCATTCTTCTGAGATTATAATAATGTATTGCAAATTTGGGATGAAAATAAAATCATTACAATATAAAAACCACATCAAAACCAAATTTCCAATGCCTACAAAAAATTGAAAATGTGATTAGTGGTTTGAAAGTTATGCTTGTTTTACTACAGGTTGGCATTTTCAAAAATTGCAAATAGGAAGAACAAGCATTTTGGCCAAGTGATTAAACCTCTGTTAATTAAATTTTTAATCAAAAAATGAAACAAAATTAATTATTAATAGAATTTTAAGATGTGCAGCAATAAATTTGCAGTACAAATGTATGTATTAACAAAATAAGTGCTCAAAATGTGGTTTTTAAGCTTAAAATGTTGTCTACATCAAAATATGGACTATTATATATGAAAATTGATTTCTCGGCCCTTCCAAACACAACCATGATGTATGTTTCAACTCAAGAAGCTCCTAACAAAAGTTAATTTTCAAAACCTCTTGAAAGTACCTACAACTTGCAAGACAAAAAAACACCAAAAACTCACAAACAACAAGGTTAGTAAAAAAGGTTAGTGTTCACATCATGTTCACCAAAACATATGGATTAAAATTAATAAACTATAAATAAAATAAAATTGAAAGCATAAATGAAATCAAACTAAACTCCTAATTTACCAATCCCATTGCAAACCTTAAAATAAATGACGTGAGGTTGGTTTGCCTCTTGTTTGGATGTGGATGCTAAACTTCAACAGCATAACAATAGACTTGATTGATGATATAGTTTGACAGAGTTGATTTGCATAAAAATGTGAGATATGAATTGATGAAGAAAATACTATATTTATAAATTTTTTGAGGAAAAATCAAATGGAAGATGAGGATAAGAATAAAGAATTCAGTTAATTGAACTGATTGTGGAGTCAACTCAACTGATAAATAGATAATTTCTATTTTGAAGAGATGAAGAGATAATGTTGAATTATCTAATTAAAATGATGGATAATTGTGCATACAAAGTTTCCATTTGAAGTTTGAGTTGACTAGTGGATGAAGAAGATTCTAAAATCAAACAAGTTAACTTGTGAGAGAATATTGATATGCTAAATGAAGGCTGAGTTAACTGATGATCGAAGAAAGTGTTGATTGGTGATTTGAAAATGGAAAATATTTTAAAAAATGGAAATTAGATCACGTTTAATTAAATATTATCTAATTAAATGGATAATAAGAATTATTAATCAATAAATAATTTTTGATGTGGTAAATGGATAATTAATTCGCATTTAATTAAATAATGAAATATTATTTAATTAAATAGATAAATGATTACTAATAAATGATGAATGCGATGATTAATTAATACCATGACAAACAGATGTAATTAATGATTAGGAACTAACATGACAATCATTAGGGTTAGGTGGAATAATTTAGGTGTCTACAATTGGATTGGCAAGAAATGTCTAGATGTCCACTAAAAGTTTACGATGTTGTAGAAACACTAGAATATAACCAAAAACACTCTAGACTTAAAATTTATTAGGAGTTTACAACTTCCAACATATGATATACATGTGGGGATGAAGAAGAACAACACTTAGTCCAAAAATTTGAGAAAGGAGAATAACACTTAGGCAAAATCTCTCTCATATTGATTATATATGACGGGTAAAATGAGGCCTAACTACAGAAGGGAGTAGGGACTCAAGAAATTTTTGGCATTGTTAGATTAATTCCCAACAATGTGAGTGTTTAGATCCTTTGAAAAGGTAACAACCCACACCTAGGGTCTCTCATATTCTAAATTTTTGGAGGTTTTATAAGCACCACCAAATAAATGGATAGAGAGAATAAGGGTGGAGAAAATGTGAGATGGAAAGATGATGGGTGAAAGACTTATAAAAAGGTTTTTTCATGTCAATTTTACCAAAATATGTATACACTAGGATAGGTACACACAAACATGTTTGTGTTGGTCTAGTGGGGAGTGACTTATTTATTTGAGTTGTTCCTTCTTAGAGTAGCAATATGAAGATAGTGAGTAGTGACGACATTGTTTGGACATGCTAAAAAGTTCTTTGAATTTATTAGAAATTGATTTGTTTGAGTGGGCGAGCTTTATCTACCAATTAACTATTTAAGGAGAATAATGAGGGGAAATAATAAAGTCTCCCCCAAAATCTCTCACCAAATTAGATCACAACCTGGGGTGCATGCAAGATTAAATCAAAATGGTTTATTAGGTGTCTAAATACATTGGTTGGTTTGGATGGTTCATTTTAGATTATTATATACCTTGGTTAAATTGTTTGAATGTTGATGAATGGTTTGATTGACCTATTTCTGGTTGTTTCTTAAATTTTTAGTTATTTTTTGTTTTTAAATTATTTAAAGTATAATGAATAAATCAATCTAATTAATAAATTATCTAACTAAAAAATCTTAAATGAAATTTATTAAAATTATTTTATTTTAATTTTT